>OZJO01005151.1:0-32355 GCA_900406225.1 Acrobeloides nanus | reverse complement strand
ATCAGGGTTTTCGTTTCAATAACCCAAAACAATGTTCAAATTGGATAATTTTGGTGTCATTTTGTTCGTCTCATTTAACTATAAAAAATTGCTAAAAAATAGCTAATTGATGCAAAAATCGTTTTTTCCGCAAAAAATTCAAAAAAGTTTGTGTATTACAATGAAGACCTTGTACACAAATTCAAATTTCAAATGCAATTATCTCGAAAACTACAACGATTCAGAACATACCGTAAAAACAAAAAATGCTCCATTTTCCATGATCTTTCCGAATATATCATTTTTCATATGGTTGTAAATTACTGGACTGGCCCTTTAATAAAAAATTTTAAAAAAAGAGTTAAAACAAAAAATTTTTGCGATAGGTTTTAAATTTTTTTCTAACAATTTGCGATAGTTTGCTAAATTCCTTGGCTACGGCCCTGCATGTAAAATCGATTTTTTCCTAATTTTGGCAGGAATTTGTTGGGCATACTAAATATGTAGTTAGTTTGGGTGTCTGAAGCTTCGTTGCGGAGATATAGGCACGAAAACTTTATACAACTTGATTAAATTTGAACGCAAGGATGGTCGAGTGGCAAGTAACTCGCCTGCCAGTAGAAATACGTCTGGTTACGATTTCCCTCGCTTCGAAAATGTCAAATTCGGATTCAAGAAATTTTGCGACTTTTCGCTTCAATATCTTCCCTGAATCAGGGATGCGTTTTTTCGCTTCAAAAATGTCAAATTTGGATTCCGCATTTTTTTATCCCTAGAGGGGTCTTTCCAGAAAAATTTCACATGAGTGGCCCCCCTATTGTGTAGTAGCTCCAAAAGTTAACTAGAAAAATTTTTTCTAAAAGTTAACTAGTAGAAATCCAAAATTGTGGGGGAAGGTCCCTCGTCACTGCCAGGCCATAGCTATGTTATGCTGTCCATTTCCAGACCAAAAATCTGAGAAAATATTATATTTGTTCGAAGGACCCAAAAATGATATGTTTTTGGGATCCGAAGGAAGGCTAAAAACTACCAAAGGAGACCATTTGGGAAAGCAGCTCAAGTAATACGTAATCATGGGAGGGAGTACATCTCTATAATTACTGAAGTGGTGGGGAGGGGGCAATTGGAGGTAGTTCATGCATGGCCAGAATTTCTCAATTCAAGATAAACAATCTGATTTGTAGATAATTTATATGAATGGCTTTATACATTATGGTGTTCATTGTACAACTGTTTTCATCTATGATATTATAAAACAGGTAATTATTAACACTTAAGGGGGAAGACCTGTTTGAAGGTGAAGACTTTTTGGTGCAGTTTTTCATGCTGAACAAGATGCTGCAAAAATTTTTTGAAAGAGTAGTATAAAAAATAGTTTTGGCCTCTTGAAGTTATACCTTGAGAATTTGGTGATTTTTCAACAAATTTCAAGTTTTTTCATTTTCATCAAAATCACTCTATAGGGGATAGGAATCGATTGCGCGCATTGCCGAGCCTTGAAAACGCTTCCCTGATTCAGGAAAGAGACAAGTGTATTGAAGCGTTATTTTACAGTTACACGAACTTTTTTTTGAATGAATAGTCTTGAATAAACAATTTAGGTACATTATTGGACTTTTAACGATTCATGTGACTTACTCGTTGTTAATTACGCTTGCATTATATTTAGAGTGTTATGTTATACTTCATTATTAGGATTTTCTCTAACACATGTTTCAATGTCGATTGAAAGAGCTTTAGCAACACTTTATCTTAACAAATATGAAAAGATGGGATGCTCATTTGGCATCTCGTTGACACTTTTTATGGTATTCAAACATTTTTAAAGGCCGATTGAGGCGAGTTATCGCAAAACAATTTTTTTGACAAACGTAAAAAATGTAAAAATTAGTGAATTTTTGTTAGATCCCCACCATAGGTCGGCAAGGTGGGGGGGGAGGGGACCCCCGATGAGGTGGTCCCCCACCACCTCCACCAAAAAAAGACCTTTTTTTTAGCTTGAGGTAGTCTTCTGCACCCAATTTTTATGGACCACCTCATATGTTCGGTGGGGTCTATGTATGATCACTCCTCAATTTTGGGCCCATGAGTGCGTGGTCCCCCCTCAATTTTGGGTCCGTGCGTGCGTGGATCAGGGGGAGGATCCCCCCCCCCTTGCCGACCTATGATCCCTACCCCTTCTCTTTCATAAATAAATAAACTAAATAATTTTCAGTGGTTTGTCGCTATTTCTTCCAATGTCTATGTTTTTGGATCAAATTTTTTTGGAGGCATGTTATCTACACTAGGTGAGACGACATTTATCTGTGTTAGTGTAGGAAAAACTCCCGAATATCAAGTCATGCACTATATCATGTTCTTCATTGATGGAACTTCAACTGTTGCCGATCTTCTTTTATTACATATAAATAAGAAGCAAGAAGGAAGGTAGGTTATATATGGATACAACTCTTACCCATACATATATAATTCATCAAAAATCAAAAAATTCCTGGGGAACGGGCTCTCCTCGAAATGACAAGCTGAAAAAATCATCAGGGTTCCCAAATGTTTTTGCCGGCCGAAGGCAGACCAAAAATTACATAAGGGTTGTTTCGGCGAAAGCGCCGAAAATATTACGCCAAATAAAGAAGTGAAAGGAAAAATAACATGAAATTTTAAACTCAAACAGCCGTTGGCTGCAATAGAGCAGTGGGTTAAGCGTTGACGCCAAAACGGAAAGCAGAAAGCAAAAGTTCAAGACCGGGGAGTCCAACAAACTTTTGCGACTCAAGAGTTCCCATGACCTCCCCGAAAGTTCGGAGCTCCTACGGCCTTGCCTATAGTTCGACTTTCATACTCTACTTCAAGATTTTATTATGATTTTTTTAGCTACACTATTCAAGTAACTCCATTGAAAAAGAATAAAACAATGCCCTTGGAATACAACTTAAGCACAAGATATCAAGTGAATGAAAATTTTTCCACTATCCGCACTATTATCCCGGTTGTCATCACCCATTCTATTATATTTACACTATATTTGTTGTGTGCCGTACTGTTAAGATTTATCAATTTGACCGAAATGTTTTCAAGAGTGACCATATACGAATCTGTTTTCTCGGTAATTTTTTTGTTGTAAAAAAAGATTATAATGAATGCTTTTTAAGATCAACTCCATGTATGTACTAGCGGTAATGATAGTCATTTTACGTGCTCCGATTGGCAAAAAGAAGATAGCAAACAAAATTTTTACGAAAACTAATGAATCCTCTATGTATTTTAAAATGCTTGAAAAGCAATTCAATTGAAATTTCTGTTAAATAAAGTATAAAACAAATCAGTGGCGTAGCCAGGATTTTTGACGGGGCTGATGAGAGACTTTTTCGAGAAGTATAAGGTGGGAGCAAAAGTCCTCTCCTAAGGTGCTGTATATCCTCCAAAGGACTTGACCCAAAATTGACCAAAATTGGATCAAAATTGGGGGTATAGAAAAGGAAAAAGATCGATAATGGACCCAGGATGGACAGGTATTCAATGGCCAAATCGAAATTCAAGCGAATTTTTGATCGATATTCGAATTAAACTTTTTTTCTTGATCCAATTTTGGTCATAAATACCAAAATTTTGGGTCAAATTTTGTACAAAATTCCGATCTCTAATTATGACGACTATCTTCAGGAATTCATGTAGCGAAAAAATTCAGCAACCGTTCTCGTGTCCTTGTGGCGCTAAATTACGACTTTATATCCTTGCCTGAGGTGAGCTAAAGCAGTTATCCTATCCCAACGGCAACATATGGAACAAGTTGTTAATTCTGTGCATCTTTTCATTACGCGATTTCTCACGCTTCCCAGTTTCATCAGAGACTATTTTTAGATTTTGAAACAAAAGATAAAAATTTTGATTTGGCCGGATGCGATTGGTAGTTCAATAGAAATTGCTGTAAGAAGACATTATGCTAACAAGTCGAAATCATATGTCAAATAAATGCTAAGTGGCCTGTAACAGGAGAAAAACAAAATAATCTTGCAAAAATATATATTTTCGAGGTTCGTCATGTTCTCGTAGTTTTCAGAAAGTCAACTTTCAAGTAAAAAATTCAACTTTTCAGAAGTGCACTTTTAACGAGGTTTCACTGTACATAAAACTTATGTTTTCATCATAAAATTTGTAGATTGACTTCGTGGAAACATTGTATGGTTATAAGTACAATCTAGTTAATGAATCCATTTATCGAATTCGCGAGAGAGATCTAGGAACTTCCGCAACGAAAAAGCGGAACTTCTACAACGATTAATTATGACGGGAAAGTGGAGAAAATCACCGTTGTGGAATTTCATAGATCCGCGAGAAGGGGTACAATTAACGAGGTTTCACTGTACATAAAACTTATGTTTTCATAATAAATTTAAGAATAGATTGACTTCGTGGAAAAATTGTATAGTCATAGTACAACCTAGTGATTAAGTATTGCACTGGTTATACTTATTGGAAATCCTTGTTTAAGGTATTAATTTACACTACAATATTTGCACTAATTGGTTTGGATAAGTATTGGTTATCAGAAAATACGTATGACTATAAAACTTACAAGGAAATCTCAGTATAGGTCATGTAGATTGACGACATATAACATTTTTCAGCACTAGGAACGAATGCACCGCATAAAAAAATTCCACACGGATCTTCTGCACATGGATCTTCCGCACATGAATTTTCCGCACGGATCTACCGCACAGGATTTTCTGCATATTTACATATCCGCACGGATCTTCCGCACATTTTTTGTATGTAAAAGATGCCTGAATTTCAATAAAATCGTGTTTATTGAAACGATTGGCAAAACATCTTTAAAAAATGTGAAAACAAAATTCAAAAATATGCGGAAGATCCTTATACGGAAGATCCTGTGCGGTTATTCTTTAAAATTCCGATGCATTCGTTCCTATTGCCCATTTTCAAGGCTATTATTACTAAAAGTGTCGGCAACATAGAGCAGTTGATAAAGAAGGCGATCGTCCGAGCTGGCAAGTTAAGCAACGTTGAGACAATCAGGTTCGATCCCGCTAGAGTAAAACTTTTGAATTTCAAAAAATTTTATATTTTCAGTGAGCACAAATTTTTTGCTCCTTGAAAATAAATAAAAAACCTTTTGAAAATCAAAGGATAGCAGGATCGAACATATCGTCGGTCTCAACGTAGCTTAACTTTCCAGATCTGACGATCAGCTTCTTGGATCACTTGGCCATCGAATACGGTTTCCTCACTCTTATGGTCGGAAACGGACTATATGTTGCCGACACTTTGTTGTAAATGATGTTGTAAAAAATCAAACACAATTATCTCGAAAGCTCTCATTTTTTAAAAATTTTTGGTAGCTCGGATTATTACGTGGAAATACGGGCAATATGAAATTGGGCAAAAGTTTTAATTCGACCGGGACTCGAACCCTA
Source organism: Acrobeloides nanus (assembly GCA_900406225.1). Taxonomy (NCBI): domain Eukaryota; kingdom Metazoa; phylum Nematoda; class Chromadorea; order Rhabditida; family Cephalobidae; genus Acrobeloides; species Acrobeloides nanus. The sequence goes on along the minus strand of OZJO01005151.1, from coordinate 26,941 downwards.
GATTCACCGGAACTCAAACCCAGACCTCCTGGCTACCGTCCAAATGCACTATCATTGTGCTACCGAGATGTACAACTGATACCCGTTAATTGGTAAATACTTGACGGTGTATTTTCCACTACTCACACTGTGATTAACATCTGTGTGCCATCCGACCGAGTACAAGACGGAATTAAGGATTACTTATAGGTGATAGCTCTCATTTTTTTGTTGGAATTTTTGAAGTTCGGATTATTACCACGCCGAGAACGTGAAAATACAGGTAATATGAAGTATTTTCCACGTTCTCGGCGTGGTAATAATCCGAGCTCCAAAAATGCCAAAAAACTATATCTATCACCTATCGATAATCCCTACGTTCGTTTTGTACTCGATCGGATGGCACACAGGTGTTAATCATAGTGTGCCGGTCGGGTCCGAAAACTTTTGCTCAATTTCAAAAATTCCCTGTAGTAGGGTTCATTTAAAAAAATTTAGTAGTGTTTATTGGCAATTCATTTTGCTGCTTCGATTGGGGTTAAAGAATTTTATGCCGGCATCAGTTGTAGGTCTCGATAGAACAATGGTAGTGCACTTGGGCGGGAGGTTCAGGTTCGAGTCCCGGTCGAGTACGAAAACTTTTGCCCAACTTCATATTATCTCGAAAGGTTAAACTTTCAAGGGGCAGTAAAAATCAAAAAATGATGAGTGAACATTTCTCTTTCTTTTAAAAATAAATTCTCGAGGTGCATTCAAAGTTCAATGAGTGTAAATTGTTTTGGTCCTTGTTTTGATAAAAAATTTTTGAAAAAAATTTCCAAATTGCATGTTTTTATCAGTAGTAAAAAAATGCATAGGCGGCAGGAAGCTTGAGGAAAATTTTTATTTTCCCATTCAGAAACATGTAAATAAGCATGTAATCAACAATCTGTAGTACGTGTACTTCCGTACAAGGTGACATACAAAAAACCGGATACTTAAAAAATGTTTTTAACGTGTTGTTTTTCGACAGTCTTCAATCGAAACTTCAAGCTTTTCATTTTTCGACTTATTTCTCATCTATTTTTGAACTTTTCGGTGAAATATATGGGGGTTTAAGCAATAAAAATGAAAGAATTACGCCCTGCTATCAATGCATGAAAATGGATATTCTGTCAGGGAAATTGCAGAAATTCTCAATGTTCTCTAAGTCTACCGTTCATGATGGTATTAAGTGTTCCATTTTTTGTGCGCCACCCTGTACTTATAGTATCATTGCATGATAACAATTTTTTCTTGATTCTGTGACGCAAAGAAATTAAAAAAGTAGACAATTAAAATTTCACGGTTTGAAAAGTAACATAACCTGCTTTTTTCTTTAAGTATTCATTTAACAAAGAATAGCATAAGCTTACAAAAAGCGCACTTTTTACGTGAGTTAACAAAGAATCAACCTCTTTTGCACTTGTTGAGCTCGAATTTTGTTAAACACTTGGATTTTTCAGATATGTCCAGCGCTGTGAATATTTCTAACTGTATTACTGCCGAGGGCTTTGCAACTTATGTCCCATACACGATTGTTACTTTATTACAAATTATCCTAAGTGGTCTTTCTATCCCACTAGTTTTCTATAATGCAGTTATATTTTATAGAAGAAGGGGTACTATACATAAAAATTTTTTGGTAAGCTCAAAATCATATAGAAAGCTACTTGCTTACGATAAACCACAACACTCGAATCGTTACTATTGAACAATTAGTGGCCCACTCAACAGGGTTATAGAAGCCGAAATTGTTTTTTTTCAAAAATTTTCTTTATGGGGGTAATTTTATGCGCAGAATCCAAATTTTGCATTTTTAACACGTGAAAAAATCTTTGAAACTGTTTCAGAGCACTTACAAGGGACGCTTCAGACATGTAAAATCGATTTTTTTCTAATTTTGGCAAAAAGTTGTTGGGTATACTAAATATGTTTTTGGTTTGGGTGTCTGAAGCTTCGTTGCGGAGTTATTGGCACGAAAACTTTATACAACTTGATTAAATTTGAACGCAGGGATGGTCGAGTGGCAAGTAACTCGCCTGCCAGTAAAAAGACGTCTGGTTACGATTTCCCCTCGCTTCGAAAATGTCAAATTCGGATTCAAGAAATTTTTGCGACTTTTCGCTTCAATATCTTCCCTGAATCAGAGATGCGTTTTTTCGCTTCAAAAATGTCAAATTTGGATTCCGCATTTTTTTATCCCTAGAGGGGTCTTTAAGAAAAATTTCACATGAGTGGCCCCCTATTGTGTAGTAGCTCCAAAAGTTAACTAGCAAAATTTTTTCTAAAAGTTAACTAGTAGAAATCCAAAATTGTGAAAGAAGGTCTCTCGTCACTGCCAGGCCATAGCTATGTTATACTGTCCATTTCCAGACCAAAAATCTGAGAAAATATTATATTTGTTCGAAGGACCCAAAAATGATATGTTTTTGGGATCCGAAGGAAGGCTAAAAACTACCAAAGGAGAACCCTTTGGGAAAGCAGTTCAAGTAAAACGTAATCATGGGAGGGAGTACATCTCTTTTAAAAACTGAAGTGGTGGGGGAGCGGGCAATTGGAGGTAGTTCATGTATGGCCAGAATTTCTCAATTCAAGATAAACAATCTTAATTGTAGATAATTTATATGAATGGCTTTATACATTATGGTGTTCATTGTACAACTGTTTTCATCTATGATATTATAAAACAGGTAATTATTAACACTTAAGGGGGAAGACCTGTTTGGAAGGGGAAGACTTTTTGGTAGTTTTTCATGCTAAACAAGTTGCTGCAAAAATTTTTGAAAAAAGAGTAGTATAAAAAATAGTTTTGGCCTCTTGAAGTTATACCTATGGAAATTTCATTCAAACAGGTCTAGTGCCTCATAGGAAAGGTTTTATGGCTTCATTTTTTCTAATAACAGTCCTTGATGAAACTCATCATAACCTAGTCAAAAAGTTCGTTTGATGAGGCTAGTCGTGACAGTATACCTGTTTGAGCGAAATGTCCATAGGTATAACTTCAAGAGACTACAACTATTTTTTAATCGGGTTCTGTAACGAGAGGCCCGTAACAAGAGACCGTAACGAATGGTCGTGAGTTCGCGTCGTAACGAGGGGCCTAGTACTGAATCGATTGCGCGCATTGCCGAACCTTGAAAACGCTTCCCTGATTCAAGAAAGAGACAAGTGTAGTGAAGCGAAAATAGGCTAATTCAGGGTCAGGGAAGCGTTTTCAATGTTCGGCAATGCGCGCAGTCGATTTCTCGCATAGAAAAACCCCCTATAGGATTATTTTGGAAAATTAAAAAACTTGAAATTTTTTGAAAAAATCACCAAATTTTCATTTTTTAAATCACCCTGTATTTTACAGTTACACGAACTTTTTTCTGAATGAATAGTCTTGAATAAACAATTTAGGTACATTATTGGACTTTTAACGATTCATGTGACTTACTCGTTGTTAATTACGCTTGCATTATATTTAGAGTGTTATGTTATACTTCATTATTAGGATTTTCTCTAACACATGCTTCAATGTCGATTGAAAGAGCTTTAGCAACACTTTATCTTAACAAATATGAAAAGATGGGATGCTCATTTGGCATCTCGTTGACACTTTCTATGGTATTCAAACATTTTTAAAGGCCGATTGAGGCGAGTTATCGCAAAACAATTTTTTTGACAAACGTAAAAAATGTAAAAATTAGTGAATTTTTGTTAGATCTCCACCCCTTCTCTTCCATAAATAAACAAACTAAACGATTTTCAGTGGTTTGTCGCTATTTCTTCCAATGTCTATGTTTTTGGGTCAAATTTTGTTGGAAGCATGTCATCTACACTAGGTGAGGCGACATTTATCTGTGTTAGTGTAGGAAAAACTCCCGAATATCAAGTCATGCACTATATCATGTTCTTCATTGATGGAACTTCAACTGTTGCCGATCTTCTTTTATTGCATATAAATAAGAAGCAAGAAGGAAGGTAGGTTATATATGGATACAACTCTTACCCATACATATATAATTCATCAAAAATTGAAAAATTCGTCAAACATCGAAAAATTCATCAAAAATTGAAAAATTCGTAAAAAAAAATTGAGAAATTCATCAAAAATCGAAAAATTCCTGGGGAACGGGCCCTCCTCAAAATGACAAGCTGAAAAAATCATCAGGGTTCCCAAATGTTTTTGCCGGCCGAAGACAGATCAAAAATTACATAAGGATTGTTTCTGCGAAAGCGCCGAAAATATTACGCCAAATAAAGAAGCGAAATGAAAGGAAAAATAACATGAAATTTACAACTCAAACAGTCGTTGGCTGCAATAGAGCAGTGGGTTAAGCGTCGACGCAAAAATGGAAAGCAAAAGTTCAAGACCGGGCAGTCCAACAAACTTTTGCGACTCAAGGGTTCCCATGACTTCCCCGAAATTTCGGAGCTCCTACAGCCTTGCCTATACAGTACCGAGCAAAAAAATCCGCCCAAACAGATACACTTGATACACTTCTGTTTGGGCGGATTTTTTTGCTCGATACTGTAGTTCGACTTTCATACTCTACTTCAAGATTTTATTATGATTTTTTAGCTACACTATTCAAGTAACTTCATTGAAAAAGAACAAAACAATGCCCTTGGAATACAACTTAAGCACAAGATATCAAGTGAATGAAAATTTTTCCACTATTCGCACTATTATCCCGGTTGTCATCACCCATTCTATTATATTTACACTATATTTGTTGTGTGCCGTACTGTTAAGATTTATCAATTTGACCGAAATGTTTTCAAGAGTGACCATATACGAATCTATTTTCTCGGTAATTGTTTTGTTGTAAAAAATGATTATAACGAATGCTCTTTAGATCAACACCATATATGTACTAGCGATAATGATAGTCATTTTACGTGCTCCGATTGGCAAAAAGAAGATAGAAAACAAAATTTTTACGAAAACTAATGAAACCTCTATGTATTTTAAAATGCTTGAAAAGCAATTTAATTGAAATTTATGCTAAAGGACCAGGCCACTCAGTTACAATCATATGAAAAAATGATATATTCGGAATCATGAAAAATTGAGCATTTGTTGTTTTTACGGCACCATCTGAATCGTTTTCCCCATCGAGATAAATGCATTTGAAAATATGAATTCTTGTACATGTTTTCGTTGTAATAATCAAACTTTTTTGAATTTTTTGCGGAAAAATCGTGAAAAAATAGCATGAATCGACAGAGAATTTTATGCTGAACAACTTTGCTAATTGAAGTTTGCGTAAAAAATTATTTTCTCCGATCAAAAATGCAAAATAAGTTTCAATTTTCGAATTTTTGTATATTGAAACGAAAACCCTGTATGAATTTAAACTTATTTTGCTAAAATCGCTGGAGTGTGTGATACAACAGTGGTATAAAAGCCAAACGGTACATGAAATTAATAAGAGAATTCATGACAAGGCATAATTCTTCTTCTTGCTTGCTTCTGGCGCTAGTTCATCATCTTGGCGATGTTTCTTCGACTTCTTCATCTCCATAACAAATCACACATCTGTAAATCACTCGAATGGATTTTTACACTTTTTATTTATTTCAATTTTTATTCTGTCTACCAACCAAGGCAATATCACATGTTGTCTGTCTGAATAAGCACATGTCCATTTTCTCTTCCGCATAAAAATGGCCATTCAATTCAACTGGTCAATCGGCCCAGCCAGTCGGTCGGTTGGTCCCCCATTTGATAGCCAACGTCCATTGCCACCACCACAGTCGCTTCGACGATTGCATAATCGTCCTTTCGAAAAGCCTCACTTCATTTGATTTTTCAGTCTCGTTAAAATTTGTTGTCGGTCGGCTGTCCTGGTACCTCGAGGCACAGTCTTTTGCATACCCCTATTAAAAATGGACGATGGCGTTCTTTGGCCAAACACAGACGGATGGGAATAGCTATTTTTGAGAATTATTTGGCTAAACATGAAAATAATTGTCTGGCAATGGCGTTCGAGAAAACAACTGGGCCAGACTTTTAGTCGTTTTTTTGAGTGCGGAGCAAAAAACGGAAATGTCAATTTGTCATTTGAAGAGCTTACAATGTATACTTTTTACATTAATGTGACAAGAAATTATACATTTTTTGATAGATATAAAATTTCTTCTATGTACTAAAAAATTGAAAGGCATAGGCTCTAATGGAACGAAGAGGATGAAACGATAGAATAAAATGTGTATTACAACGAAAACATGCACATCAATATCATTTCTCTGAATCAATACGAAGTTGTTTATTGAAACGATTCATTCAACATCACAATATTTAAACCTTTTCTGATTTTTTTAAATCGATTTTTGAGTGACAAAACATTGTTTTAAGTTTTTTTTATGGCCTAACTTGCATAGTTGTGTTTTATTTTATCTTTAAAATTCCTTTAATATAGTCTAGTATCATGTAGCCGTAAATCAATTACATTCAATTACTCCATATCAATAACATGTGAATGTATTAGCATGTGAATGTATTAGCATGTGAAAGAACACACAATAGCATAGCATATCGTTAGCCAACAATTTTACTCGCTAACACAATTATTTTGCTCTAGAACAATGCTTCGTTTAATTTTCTTCCTCTTTACCTTATTTTTGTATGGTTATACTCGGATGCCCGCTAGTTATAGTGATTACTATGCCCGATATAAACTATGGCCGATGTCGGAAATTTTTGTGTACAAGGCTAACCTCACTGATATAAACCAATATCTGGGAAATTGTTTTTTCAATTATACGGTAAACAAAATCATCTACACTACGTTGCAAAAATATGTATACACCCTCGAATTTGCGAGGTCCATCATGTTCTCGTAGTTTTCAGGAATCGAAACCTGTTTCATTCGATAGAGCATGGCTGAAAACCACGTTACGGAAAAAACCGTGTCACTTTTCGACTTTGAAAAATTTTTAAAACAAATTCTGAATCACTAGTGTTGTCGAGAAAATGGCATCTACTGAAAAATTTTCAAAATTGAAAAAACGCCTTGGTCCTCAAGGAGAAAATTTGTCAATTTTTCCAAAAATGGGGATGGGGGGTTGTCCCTGATTACACCACTGATCAAAAATTTAGTTCTACAAGCATGTAGTCCTACCATGTGATCTGTTTGGTACAAATCGAACCGATATTGAATGTGCTGGCTCTATAGTTGCTAGTCATGATGACGGAGCTATTATTTTAGTCTTCCGTGGCACTCTTGGAAATCCTGAGTTGAGTGAAGAAGAAAGTAATATGATTTTTGTTGACGGGCACTTCCGTAAAAAACTGTTTTGCCATAATGTTAGAGGGGAGAATCGCTTGGGCGAGAGATTGCCTCATCTATTTGCTGAAGCAATAAGTCTCAACCATGGGGTATCATGCTTATATCCTTATATAGTAAGAGAGCTATGTCTGTCCGAAATTTAGTTTTTAGAATTTATTTTGAAGGCCAGTGGGTTGAAATTTTTTATGTTTTTTTCTGGGAAAACTCATCTATAAAGGTCTACGGGAGCCCCCCCCCTGGGGTCCAAAAATCGATTTTCCAAAAAATGCTCCAAATCGGCTAATTTGTTATACTCTGGGGTTTTAGATATGGGGAACACAAATCCTAAAGAATTTTTGAATGTTGACCTCACGGCATACCCCTACTGGGGGAGGGGTAAAAACCCGTAGTGCCAAAATATGCAGGTTCCAAATCATATAATTTTTTGTACCCGGGGGTTTTCGAAAGAGGAAATCGGTGACGGAAAAAGTCTTACCGGCTCTGCTATTTCCACATCACTGAAAAAAGTAAAAAATTTTTAGTTTTCTACAATATAACCGTACCTTTCCCCGGAGGTGGAATTGTAGACAAATTCTATTATCAAGGCCTTCAGATAATCTGGAATGGCGGCCTTCGTGATGCCCTTTTCGCTGCTAAAAACGCTTTTCCTACTTATGAGCTTTGGATTACTGGTTGGTCGATGGGAGGCAGTCTGGCCAGTATGGCAGCACCATACATTTCACAACTGGGATATTTTAACCCAGCTAACATGAAAATGATTTCCTTTTCCGCGTTGAGAATCGGAGACAAAGATTTTGCCGATCGATATCCAACTTTGGTACCTTATTCGTATCGAGTGACGCATCGGCATGATATAGTGCCTCATTTGATTCCGTTAACTGCTGGTTACTCACATCATATCACGGAAGTATGTGTTTTTCAATTTGACGTTTTCATTCATTTCCCATCAAAAATTGAATAAAAATGTGTATAAATGGTTTTTAGTGGATGTTGACAGGCTTAGGCTTAGTTTTAGGCTTATGTTTAGGCTTAGGTTTAGATTTAGGTTTAGTCTTAGGTTTAGGCTTGGGTTTAGTCTTAGATTTAGGTTTAATCTTAGGTTTAGTCTTAGATTTAGGCTTAGGCTTAGTCTTAGGTTTAGGCTTAGGCTTATGGGGTTACTATCCTATGTCACATTTCTTGATTTATTTCATTAAATTTGTCATTTTTGATGTTGACAGGTTTAGGCTTAGTCTTGGGCTTAGATTTAGGCTTACGTGGGACATGACATATATGTTGCTCGTTTTTAGATCTGGTATAACAATAATATGACTGAAGGTGAACCGTTTACTGTTTGCAGTGGACAAGAGAGCCCCAACTGCAGCGACAGTGTGGCGTCGAACCTGTGGACCTGGAATGATCACCCGTGCTTTGGTGCTACTTTTACAATACAGTCGACTTGCAAAGCGTTTACTCAACCGCCAACTGCTTAACCTTTCTTGGCAATATCTTCACATTTAAAAAAAAGAATTTTACACTGATTTTTAAATTTTTACATTGATTGTTAAAAAGTTTATTTACACTAATAAAAAAATGTTTTGTATAAAAAATTATTCGAGGTCACATAGCATAAGAGGAGGAGTATATAAAAAATGTGTAAGTGTTAACAAGGATCTTGTTTCGTAAAAAATACAACAAATTCTAACAGATGCTAATAAATAAAAACAGTTGGCTTTTTTTTATCATTTTGATCCGGAGTTCGAACAACTTTTGGACGCGCTCCAAATGCGGCAATGTATTCGTGGGTACTGAAAAAAATAATGGTTAATAAAATTTACACCCTGGTGCCGTAAATTCGGTTTTGGAGGAAATGTCCCCTCGGCTACTCACTGTCCCCCCAAAGTACCGTAGCCAGTTATGGCCATATACCAAATATCCTGGGCAAAATTCGAATTTTTAGGCAAAAATTCAATTTTTCGATATTTTGACGAAAATTCGAATTTTTGGACAAAATTCGATTTTTTTTCCTACTTTGCATCGTCAGGTATCCTGGTTTTGAGACCTCCAGTGACAGGTGCCGAATCGACTGGGATAATTTCATTCAACAGACTAGTTGAGGTAGCTTTGATCGGAGAATTTGGAGTTGGCTCGAGTTTGGACTCGTCCACCGACGACTCCGATTTTCGACGAACATGATGTCGAGTTTTCCTGGGCTCTTGTATTACCACATTCACGGGTTCTTTCTCAATTCTGGGTTTTGGTGGGCGATGCATAGGTGGTGGAGGTGGAGGAGGTGATTCCTCGGCTAGGCTTAGGCTAAACAATTAAGACATTTTTTGGAAAATGGAAAAAATAATATTTTAGAAGCAGAAGCAAGTTTTTCTATTTCATTTTTTGAATTTTAGTCAAAGCTTTTTGCAATTTTTCAATATTTTTGGAAAAATTGATTATTCAATTTTTCCAAAAATTCAGTTTTTACGACAACAAAAAAATTTAATTTTCGGAGCAAGTACACAGTGGTGTCATTTAACGTGGCTCAAAATTCAAAAAAAATTTTGTCCTAAATTTGGTTAAAAATGACTCCCCTAGGGCTAAAATTAGCTGAAAAATTTAACAAACACACTCTCGCGGCGTAAAAAAATTTTCTCCACCACGTTTCGAGCAGTTCTTGGTACCTAACATCATGTTATTCGATAAATTACATACTAAATCAAAAGTTCCTGCGACAAAATGTAGTTTTCATGGAATTTATGCATCCCTGCGTGGTCACTTTTTCGTTTTGTTGCTAAAACAAAAACATGGTGTTAGGCACCAAGAACTGCTCGAAAGGTGAAGAAAATTTTTTACGCCGCGAGAGTGCGTTTTTGCTAATTTTTCGGCTAATTTTAGCCCTAGAGGAGCTATTTTTAACAAAATTTTTTTGGATTTTGAGTCACGTTAAGGCCGGACACAAGTTGTCGTACCACCGCATGAGGCTGCAAGTTACCGTACTTTTTCACTCAAAATGCATTAAAAAGTACGACTCGAGACCGCAAGTTGTCGTACTTTTTGTCGTACCACGGTACAACGGTACGACACCAAAGTACGACGACAACTTGCGGCCGGCCTGTGACACTACCATTGTATACTTGCTCCAATTTTTCAATCTTTCCACACACAGAATTCACTTTTCAATATTTTGTATACCTCTCTTTTTCCTTCTCCTTGATAATTTTCGTTTTCTTTGGTGATGTCGGCGCAGGATTTGGCTTATAAGAAGCTGTAGCTAAAAAATAATTATTCATTCAAAAATTCCCATTACTATAATCTCGAATCTCCAAAATTTCCCATTATCATAATTTCTAATCGCAGTTTTATTGAAATCTTGAATTATGATAATGGGAATTTGGAAATGAAATCGTAGGTTATGATAATGGGAAAAAAATTCCCATTACTAACTTGTAATCATATGTAAAATTCCCATGATCATAATTCGTAATCTCAATTTTAATGAAATTACAAATTATGATAATGGGAATTCTTTTGTAATTACAAGTTATAGTAATGGGAATTTATTCCCATTATCATAACCAAATATTGCGCTTTCAAATTCCCATTACTATAACTTGTAATTTCATTTTTTGTGAAATTACAAATTATGATAATGAGAATTCTTTTGTAATTACAAGTTATAATAATGAGAATTTTTCATCCTATTTTTGGCTCCATGTTTTAAAATTTTTTCAAAAATTCCCACCAGCTTTAAGCCCATTTTGAGCCAGCAGCGGCTTCCTTTTATCATTCTCCGCTATAAAAGTTGCATGAGATGCCACCGAGCTGATTCGTTCACCCATATGTGGTGGTGAGGGTGGTGCACCGTCTTTGTAATGCCCACCAGGGCCTGTCCTTCTGCCCCTCGACGTCGCCGGACCAATACCTCTTCTTCTTGTGATCCCATGTCTAGCACCTCGATGTGATGCTATGGTACTCGTTGAGAGAGCTGGAGGTCTCCGCGGGACAGTACCGGGTGGAGCTGCAGGCTCTTCATCATCGATGTTAGTGGGGAGGGGGTGGGCAGTGAATTTTTTTTGTAGCAGGGTTTCGCCGAAAAGTTCGGTCATGTTGGGAACGAGAGTATCGGTGGAGTCGATTTCGGCTTCGACATAGTCGTCTTCCTGAAAATAAGAAAATTTTCGTGTTAGTATATCGAATTTTTTGAAATTATTTTTTTCAAAATTTTAACCCACTTGATCTTCTTCTTCAACTGGTACTCTTTTCTTATCCACTTCGAGCTCTAAAAATTTTAAAAATTTGCATAAAAATTACTTTTTTTGACCATTTTTTCGATATTGCTGTGATTATGTTTAGCTGATTGACAGCCAAAAATTCCTCTTGGCCCTGAACCTATACCCTGTGATCCAAAAAATATCATCACAGTTATAGTCTCAGGGAAAAGAGAAAATTTCCTGGGCTTATTTTTGTGGAAAATATAGGGTAAGGAAGAATAAATATAGTAGTTTTCGTGGGTATATGCAGGCATTTGAATGAGTCATAGTCATCAAATACGGTAGAAAAAGTGGGAGGCAATCAAGATTTGAGTCAGTCTAGAGGTATTTTTTGAAGATAAATTTTTTTAAGGTGTCAGTCACTGAGTCAGCACCGGAAGATTGATGAGCTCGAAAAAAATCAGAAAAAATGTAAAAAATTATTTTTTGAGATTTAAAAAAAATTATTTTTTTGCCATCAAAATCCAAATTTTATATTTTTCTTTTTAAAAAATCAATTTCAAAAATTCGATTTATTGAGTAAAAAATTCCCATTATCATAATTCCTAATTTCCAAAATTTCCTATTACTATAATTTATAATCGCAGTTTTATTGAAATCTTGAATTATGATAATGGGAAAAGAATTCCCATTACTATAACGCGTAATCGCATTTTGAAATTCCCATTATCATAATGTATAATCACCATTTTTATGCAATCACAGATTATAGTAATGGGAATTTCAAAATGCGATTACAAATTATGATAATGGGACAAACTTCCCATTACAGTCAAACCTCGATTTAGCGCCCTTTTTCGGGGGGGGGCGCTAAATCGAGTTTTACGGGTACTTTAATCGCATTTTGAAATTCCCATTACTATAATCTGTAATGTCACTAAAATCGAGATTATGAATTATGATCATGGGAATTTGGAAATTAGATCTTGAATTATGATAATGGGAAAAGAATTCCCATTACTATAACGTGTAATCTCGTTTTAAAATTTCCGTTACTATAATCTGTAATGTCACTAAAATCGAGATTACGAATTATGATCATGGGAATTTTAAATACGATTACAAGTTATAGTAATGGAAATTTTTTTCCCATTATCATAACCAAATATTGCGCTCTCAAATTCCCATTACTATAATCTGTAATTGCGTTTTTAGCGAAATTTTAAATTATGATAATGGGAAAATGAAAAAAGAGTTTGCAGAAAATGAAAAAAAGAGTTTGTACATTATTATAATAGATAAATTTTCAAAAAATGCAATTTTTAGGGAAAAAATCAATTTTTTAAAGAAAAATGATTTTTTTAAAATTTTCACAAATTGTTTTTTTAGAAAAATTAATTTTTTAAAGGTTTTTTGTTCAAAAATATTTTTTTTCAATTCTTTCTCAAAAAGCTACTTTTTAAAAAATTATTTTTTAAAACATTTTTTGTCAAAAATTTGATTTTTACTATTCTTTTCTTGGTTTGGCTTAGACTTTTTTTAGCCTAAGCTTGGGCTTAAGCTTACAGGAAATCCTTCTCTATGTCACATGTAAAAATTTTAAAAAATCCATCTTTCAAGTAGCGCTGGACGTTTTCATTGCTGAATCAGCTTTTTTTATAAACATCTACTGAATCATAGACGTATGGAAATAGCGAAGAAGAAGACACTGACAGCGCTGATTTGTAGAGAGCCCACAGAGCATTGATGGTGACCGTTTTGTTGGCGTTGAAGAATTCACATATACAATTTCTTGTTTCCTATCCTATGGGCGGTTTTGAAAGTTTCCCGCCGCCAATGAAACGCATAGGAGAAGTGGAAGAAAGCAGCAACAACAACTACGAGGCAAGAAGAGACGAAATTTGAACAAGTGGTCGAAATTTTGTGGATTCGACAGACACAAAAACGGTATCACCAAGACAGGGTCGTGTCGTTGATTTGGTAGTGGGTTGGATGGAAAATGAGAAAAAAAGTAGCAGCACAGCATGGCACGGACGAATTGAGAAAAAATTTAGAGGCTGTAAATTTGAATAAAAATTGAAAAATAGTATTTAAAAAAAATTTAATTTTAAAAATTGAAAATTTAAATTTTTTGCGTTGGCAGTTTAAATCAAGCTTTCCCGAGATCGTTTGTATAACATACAGACCAGGGCCATAGCTAGAGGAAGGGTAAGTGCCCCCAAACCGAGATTTTTAAAGTAAAAATGAAAATTTTTGAAAAATTAATTAAAAAGAGGTTTTTAACCTTGGTGCTCCCCCAATCCTGAATCCTAGATAAACTACTGATACAGACAAACTAACATTACACGTTTAATGTACAGGGTAAACCAAAAAACGGTACTTTTGCGTTTTTTAGTGAAAAATTTTCACAAAATTTTTTTCCAAAATCGCATGAAAACAACCCTATAGGCAATTTTTGAAAAAAATATTTTGAAAAATTTTCATAAAAAACGCAAAAGTACGGTTTTTTGCTCATCTTGTAGTAGAATTGATAATTTAAAAAATTATATTTTGATGTAAATTTTTTTTAAAATTGTTGGAAATTTATGTAAGCACCAAAATTTCCCATTTCTATAATTTCTAATCTCAGTTTTATTGAAATCTTGGATTATGATAATGGAAATTTGGAAATGAAATCACAGATTATGATAATGGGGAAAAAATTCCCATTACTATAACGTGTAATCTCATTTTGAAATTCCCATTACTATAATCTGTAATATCACTAAAATCGGGATTACGAATTATGATCATGGGAATTTGGAAATTAGATCTTGAATTATGATAATGGGAAAAAAATTCCCATAGTAATGGGAATTTTAAAAAATTTTGGACAATTTTTTAGAACGTTTTCAAATTTGTGGAAAATTTCAACAAAAAATTTAATCCTTTTTTAATTTAAAAAATTCAAATTTTTTCACCACAAAAAATTTTTTCTTCAAAAATAGACTCTCCAATTTTTCCAAAAATAACTTAAACTTATTTTTTCAACATCAACAGTATAATTTGTAGTCAAAGGGTGAGGACTAAAGAAATTCCTGACCTTTATACTAGTATTAAATAATACACATTTTTATATTTCTGATTCAAGAAGAAAAACAATTGGCTAGAAAAAATCTTTTCTTATAAATATTTTACACAAATTTTATTTTTAACCTTAATTGACACTAAAATAAGAAAATTTGTTGTGTAAGAAAATAATTGATAAAAGTATAGTACGAATGAGTACGATTTGTTTGACAGATGACATTGAAATTTGGGGAGTTTTTTGGCGGGAAAAAATTGATTAAAAAATAGAAAGAAAATAGATTAGATAGTCATAAGCATGGCTAGGAGGGTCACCCCACTGCCCAAAATTTTTTCTAAAATGGACCCCTCTCGGAATTAGATAGAATAGTAAAGGGAAATTTTTTTCGTTATCATAGTATGGGAAAGGGAATTTTTTTCATTATCATAGTATGGGAAATTTTGGAGATTAGAAATTATACAGGGTGAGTTTAAAAAAGTGCATTTTGTGATTTTTGGGCCCGAAAAAATTTTTTTGGGACCAGAAAATTTTTTTACTAAAATTCCCCGGTAATTTTATGTGGAGAATCGATTGCGCGCATTCTCAAAGCATGAAAATTCTTCCTTGACCCTGATTCAGGGAATGGAGTTGGTGTATTATGCGAAAATAGGAAAAATTTCTATTTTCGTTCGGAAAGAATCCATCTGGGGGTAATTTTATGCAGAGAATCGATTGCACACATTTTTTAGCATGAAAAAAAATTATCTTCGCCCTGATTCAGGGAATGGAATTGGTGTATAAGCGAAAAAAGAAAATTTTTCGATTTTCGCGTCAGTACACCAACTGAATCAGGGTTAGGATAATTTTTTCATGCTTAGAAAATGTGCGCAATCAATTTCTCGCATAACATTACCTCCAGATTGATGCTTTCAGGGCGAAAATAGAAATTTTTCGATTTTCGCGTTAATACACTGACTCTATTCCTTGAATCAGGGCCAAGATAATTTTTCATGCTTAGAAAATGCGCGCAATCGATCCCCCGCATAAAATTACCCCCATATGGATGCTTTCAGGGCACAAATAGAAATTTTTCGATTTTCGCGTCAATACATCAACTCCATTTCCTGAATCAGGTTCAAGGAAGCGCTTCCTTGACCCTGATTCGTGGAATGGGGTTAGTGTATTGACGCGAAAATCGCAAAAAATTCCTATTTTCGCCCGGAAAGCATCAATCTGGGGGTAATTTTTATTATTATTTTCGCGCCAATACATCAACTCCATTCCCTGAATCAGGGTAAGGAGCGTTTTCCTTGATCTTGATTCAGAGAATGGAGTTGGTATATTGACGCGAAAATCGAAAAAAGTCCCTTTTTTCATGCTTCGGGAATACGTGCAAGAAGTAGACTCGATTTGGGGAGGGTCAAAAAATTTTTGATGTGGGTCTCGAGGAGGAGAATAAATGCCCAACGAATGCACATTGGCTTAGACATGGTGAATTTCTCAAAAATCCAACATTGCAATTAGACAAGAAAATAACCCATAAAGCGACATCTCAAAAATCCGAATAGTCTACAAATAAACACACACCGGCGACGAAGTTTTCTCCGAACGAAGAAAATGGGTGTCACTAAAAAACGAGCCGAAGTCCATCCAGCCGATTGATTTTTGGGTCGAAAAATTGGGTTGTGCCCTCCTTCCATCGACGCGAAAAAAATCGCCGCCGCCGCGACACAACAACCATCTTTCCTGCCTGCCATCCTCCTCCGGCTTCGGACATTTTAAAAACAACAATCGGCGCGACGATGCAAAAATTTTCCACCACCGCCCCGAGAGACAATTTTGTGTGTATGTTGTGCGGTGGTGCCAGTAGCCACTGGTCGAAAGCCGTCACCGGCACTAAGGATGACCGCCTGGCACCGTTTCCTTTCGCCGAGGGTTTTTCGAACAAAATTTCGTCGTCGTCGCAAATGCAAGCGCAGAATTTTTTTTCTTCCTCACTTCTCTCTTCGCTCGAGCGAGACATCGTCAAGCGCCAGTTGTTTGTGTTTATTAGTGACGCCTTTCGTCGGCAAAAGAGGCGGGGCTAGAGGCTGGCGAGTGCGGAAAAAAACGACCAAAGATAAACTTTTTGAGGAACTTTTGCAAAAGGGAAAATTTTATTATATAAGTTTACGAATATTTGAAAAATTCAAAAAACAAAAAAATTGAAAAAAATATTAAAAAAACTTTTAAAAATTGAGAAAATTTGAATTAAAAAAACACAAATTTTCTCAATTTTTTGAATATTCAAAGGGGAGGGACGATTGAGGCGAGTTATCGCAAAACTTTTTCGACAAACGTAAAAAATATTCGAAACGATGAAAAAAATACTGTTTTCGAGGAAAAATCGAAAAAAATTTTTAATTTTTTTCCAATTTTTCAATTTTTTATGTGTTTCTTGGCCTTTTTTGCTGTAAAAAAGGCCAAAAAACACCCAAAAAATTTTTTTCGATTTTTCCTCGAAAACAGTACAGGGTGGTGCAAAAAAAGTGACAAAAATGGTCATTTTGGGGGCATTTTTTCGGGCTCAAAAAACACTCTTTTTTGCCATTTTAGGGGTTTTTAGGGGTCAAAAAATTTTTTCGACACTGGATTCGTGTTTTTCAGCTTTTTTACCCCTAGAAATGATGTTTTTAGAAAAAAATTTTTAAAAAAAATGACCATTTTTGCCACTTTTTTTGCACCACCCTGTATTTTTTCATCATTTCGAACATTTTTTAAGTTTGTCGAAAAAATTTTGAAAAAAATTTTTTTGCGATAACTCGCCTCAATCGGCTCTTTAAAGTTGTTTGAATTTAGAAAAAATTGCGAAAAATGCAAATTTTTTGCAAAAAATCTTGTATATCGAAACGAAGATTTGCGAAATTTGAACATTTTCAAAAAAATTATCATTTTGAAACAGCTTGTGTATTGAAACGAAAATTTTCAATATGCAAATTTTGATAAAACAAAAATCAACCTTATGAAAAGCTTGATATTGAAACAAAAATTTGAGAGAAAAAATGAAAATTTTGCAAAAAATATCAATTTTTGAAAAAGCTTGTTTGCAAAAAATCGAATTTTTACCAAAAAATCGAATTTTGTTCAAAAATTCGAATTTTGCCAAAAAAATCGAATTTTTGCCAAATTTTCAAAAACGTAAATTTTACAAAAAAAAAACAACACTTGAAAGCTTGTTTATTGAAACGAAAATTTGCAAAAAAACTACAATTTTGCAAAAATATCAATTTTTGAACAAGCTTGTGCATTGAAACGAAAATTTTGCAAAAAAATTTTTAAACACGTGCTCCTAATGTTCAAAGCATTTTTCTCATTAAATATGCAAAAATCTATCTCCCTTGATTGCATTTGTTTCTTTCACTAGACTATTTCTCAACCAATTTTTCTTTTTCTCCTCAAAATCCACCCTATTNTGTTCAAAGCATTTTTCTCATTAAATATGCAAAAATCTATCTCCCTTGATTGCATTTGTTTCTTTCACTAGACTATTTCTCAACCAATTTTTCTTTTTCTCCTCAAAATCCACCCTATTTTTTTCGCGTGACCTATTTTCCAACCGCTCTCTTCGCCACGCTAACCTCTTTTTATGACTCCTTTATCTTCGTGCCAGCTGGCTGGCTCAAAGTAAAAAGACGCACATTGCGAGACAACCCGTCCGGTCACTCGTTGGCTGCCACTCGACTTTTTCGAAAAACTGGGAGAACCCCATTTTTTCAATCGCGATGGCGATGGCGGCGGCGTGCACCGCCTTTCGGCGCCAGCCCAATAGCCGATTTTCTAATGTCCGACTGACCCGGTTTTTTCTAAGTATGTCTCGAAAAGCCGACAAAAACTTTGTCATTCAACAAGGGAAAGAGACTTTTATGCCCGATGGAAGAAGATGAGCGAATTTTTGAGTGACCGCTGTTAAGTCAACAAAGAGAAATTTTGTGTGGCCGTGTGTGAACAAGAAAAACTTCCGCATTGTATGACATTTTCGACAACAGAAATGGATAGGGAATTTGCCAATTTTGAATTTTACCCTTAAAAAGAATTCCCATTACTATAATTTGTAATCACCAAAAATTCCCATTATGATAATTTTTAATCGCAGTTTTATTGAAATCTTGGATTATGATAATGGGAATTTGGAAATGAAATCGTAGATTATGATAATGGGAAAAAATTCCCATTACTATAATTTCTAATCACCAAAAATTTCCCATTATCATAATTTCTAATCGCAGTTTTGTTGAAATCTTAAAATATGATAATGGGAATTTGGAAATGCGTTATTCGGTTATGATAAAATTCCCATTACTATAACTTGTAATTGCATTCCGAATTCCCATTATCATAATCTGTGATTGCATAAAAATGGTGATTAGAAGTTATGATAATGGGAATTCAAAAATTCAATAATGAATTATGATAATGGGAAAAAAATTTCCCATTACTATAATTTTTAATCTCATTTTGAAATTCCCATTACTATAATCTGTAATTTCACTAAAATCGAGATTACAAATTATGATAATGGGAATTTTTAATGCGATTACAAGTTATAGTAATTGGAAATTTATTCCCGTTATTGATTTTTTCCAATTTTAATGAATTTTTCTACCTTCGTATTTTTTTCCTTTTTTTGATTGTTTCAATTTTTTAAAAGCCTCCTTTAAACAAAATAAAATTTTAATTTTTTTTCCAAAATAACTTCGCCAGAAGGAATTTTCTCTTTACTTGCACTCCACATCACTCATAAAAAACAATATTGACCCAAATCTCTTCCTGAATCAATTTAACAACATTCAAAAATATCTGTGTCACCTATTTTCACACAAACGACCAAAGGAAGAGCCTTTCCTTCATAATTTTTTCAACGAAACGCATCAAACAAGCACGAAATGTCGCAATCTATTTTTCACCTTGCCTGAATCAAGGTGAGAGAAGTTGTTCAATTTGCGCTTCGGGGCATTCATATTTTTTATGGATGCGAATTTTACGATTTCTTTCGAAAGGTTAGATTTTAAAAAATTGTGACGTGCCCTAAATTTTTAATTGGGATTTTATTGAGATGAACAATTCGGATAATTGAAAAAACAGGTCAGATTCANTAGATTTAAAAAAATTGTGACGTGCCCTAAATTTTTAATTGGGATTTTATTGAGATGAACAATTCGGATAATTGAAAAAACAGGTCAGATTCACACTAGAGAGAAGGAGGGATTTTTGATGAGGAGTGATTTTTATGAGATTTTTTGAAGATCAAAGTTTTGAGGAAATGTAAAAATAGGTACACAAAATTTAAAATTTTTTAAATTTGTTGGCAAATCTATGCATTGGCACGAAAACTTGTAAAACTCTGAAAATTGACATGAAAATCAGGGTAAAGCAAACATTTAAATTTAATTGGCATGCTGCAGTGGTGGAACCAGGGAGCAGGAAGGGCCATACCCCCCCCCAAAAACCGAAAATTTCTTAAGATAAATGAGATTTTTTACCTAGGTGCCCCGCCCCAAAACCAAAAAATCAAAATCCTGGAGCCGCTACTGGAATGATGGTACTCGTTTAGAACTCTTTTTGAGGGTGATAAACACAATGCCGATGTTAGTTTTGATATTAAACCGTAGTTAGGTTTTAGTCGCTGATGATTTTTGACAAAATTTGATATTGACACGAAAATCCTGAAAATCAGGTTCAAATTTTTTTGGCTTGNAGGTTTTAGTCGCTGATGATTTTTGACAAAATTTGATATTGACACGAAAATCCTGAAAATCAGGTTCAAATTTTTTTGGCTTGTCGGTACTCGTTTAGAACTTTTTGAGAGTGAGAAACACGGTGCCGATGTTAGTTTTTGAAATTTTTGAAAATTTAAAAAAATCCAAAATCAACCTCAAATTTTCACAAAAAAATTCGCGGATGAACAAAAATTCCACTTGGTCATATGAGAGGATGAAAAATAGTCGAGTTGTTTCTACTCTAACAAATCACATGTAGGCATATGGGTATGCGAAAAAGTGAGGATGAAAACTATCGAGACCGAAGAGAAAAACAATTATACAATTAGGCACTCTCGCACATATGTCTCATAAGTCAACAAGGATACGGTAGTTAGGTTTCGACTAAAATAGGGTATTTTAGCCAAAATTAACAAGTGTAAGTGACGGAACATGTAATTTGATTTGAAGAATTGAAGAAATTTTTCAAATTTTTTGGATTTTTGTTCAGATGAAAATTTTTTCAAAAATTAAAAAATAGAAAAATTTTTTCAAGCATAAAATTCCCATTACTATAATCTGTAATTTCACTAAAAACGAGATTACAAATTATAGTAATGGGAATTTGGAAAGAAGATCTTAAATTATGATAATGGGAAAAAAATTCCCATTACTATAATTTATAATCGCATTTTGAAATTCCCATTACTATAATCTGTGATTGCATAAAAATGGTGATTACAAATTATGATAATGGGAATTTCTCATGCGATTTCGAATTCCCATTACTATAATCTGTAAACTCATTTTTATTGAAATTACAAATTATGATAATGGGGAATTCGAAAATGAAATCTTGGATTATGATAATGGGAACAAAATTCCCATTACTATAATTTTTTATCACATTTTCGAATTCCCATTACTATAATTTGTAATCTCATTTTTATTGAAATCACAAGTTATAGTAATGGGAATTTGAAAGTGCAATATCGCGTTATGATAATGGGAAAAAATTCCCATTATGGTAACTTGTAATTTCATTTGGAAATTCCCATTATCATAATTTGTAATCTCGAATTTATTGAGGTTTTGAATTATAGTAATGGTAATTTTTAATAAGATTACACGATATGGTAAATATTTATTTTCAACAAAAAAATTTTTGTTAAAGAAATTGAATTTTTTAAAATTAAATATAAAAAATTGATTTTTTGGAAAAAAATTCATTTTTTTTTCAAAAAAATCAAGTTTTTCATAAATTCTATTCCTTTCAGAAAAACTCAAATTTTCAAAAAAATTCAATTTTTTCCAAAAAATCAATTTTTTCAATAAAAAATCAACTTTTTCAAAGTACCCGTGAGTCGAGTTCGTCCCTAAACAATTTTTTCGTCCCGAAAAATCCCGTCCCGGCCATGATGCGAATCCTACGACCTAGGAACACAACACTATTTCAAAATCAGCTGACACATTTTTAAAAAACATCCTACCAGGCTAATTTATGATTGCGAACGCGTGAAAACCGAACGGACTCTATGGAAAAATCTCGACAAACGAACGCTATCTAGCAACATATGAGGCGTTCCATTGGCCCCGGGGTTATAGAAAAGAACGGCTGACGAGGACGGCTGACGAAATCGAGTTGCGTTGCGCACATGATAAACACCAGTCGAACGAAGAATAGCGCAGAAAAAAGGCTGGAGCGAGATTTTTGTTGAAAAACAACTGAAAAATTATACAAAATTGATCGATTTTTCAATTTTTTACGAATTTTTCAAATTTTTACAAATTTTTCAATTTTTAAGAATTAGAGTATCATCAAGCCTATAAAATTTTCATATTTTTATTTGATCCTGGTTTCAGATTTTCGTGTCAGTATACAACATTTTTTAAAAATTTGAATTTTATAGGCTTGATGGGTGGAGAATCTTATTCCAATGGTATTTTTTACTAAGAGTGTTTGTGGTCCATTTTTCATACTTTTTGCTTTAATATACAGCTTATTCCCTGAATCAGGGTCTCGACTTCATAATCACAGCGATATCGATTTTTTACAATTTTTTCAAAAACCAACCTCCTTTTAAAACTTTCAATAAAACTCCATATTGTGCTTCCATTTCGGGATTTATCGATTTTTCAATTTTTTCTTGAAAAATTTGTTCGAAATTCATTTCTTTGGCGGTTGACCGAATTTTGGCTAGTCCGAAAATTGCATATAGGGTACCCAGAAAGTGTGAGACGATCTAAATGGGAGTATTAGGTAGGTAGGTAAGGCTTAGGCTTAGGTATAGTCTTAGGCTAAGGCTTAGGTTTAGGCTTAGGCTTAGGCTAAGGCTTAAGCTTAGGCTTAAGCTTAGGTCTAATCTTAGGCTAAGGCTTAGGTTTAGTCTTAAGCTTAGGCTTAAGCTTAGGTTTAGATCTAGTCTTAGGAGAAGACTTAGGTTTAGGCTAGGCTTAAGCTTAAGCTTAGGTTTAAGCTTAGGCTAGGCTTTGTCTAATTTTACTGAAACAAGCCTACCGTGACATTTCCATGCCCCAACATATTCATCAACAACGTTAATAACTGATCTTTATATCTCAATATAGTACTCTGTGCGACTGTATTCAAACATAGGTTCATCAAAAGTGCACTACCATATTCTAACGAAAAATTCTTCGGTTTGGATTCCAAAAATTGTAATGACCACTCGAGCATTCCACTTAATATAAGCTCTTTTTGAACAAAATTCCTAAAAAAATTTACATTTTTTACTAAAAAATTTTCATGCAAAATCGTGATCGTGTTCAAGGGGAGTTAAAATTTTTCAAAAAATAATTTTTTTGTCAAAAATAATATAGGAGATCATGTTCATCATCCCCAAAAAAGCTCTAAATGAGTACCATCAAGACTATGAAAATTCAAATTTTAAAAAAACCTGTATATTGACACGAAAATCTGAAATTTGAATTTTATATGCATGATGGTACTTGTTTAGAGCTTTTCAATGATGAAGAACACGATGATGACATTATTTGTGGGCAAAAAATTTTTTGTTCACAAATAATGTCACCATCGTGCACAAATAATCTTTTACCTGACACTCATTTTCTGCAACGCAGCCAATGAGTGATCAGCGGCATGACCCACCAAACGTTTGGTTCTTATAGCCAGGGCCATTTGGTACAGTAACTCTTTGCCTTGTCCAAAGGTCAACAGATAATTTCTCCCATTTTTGAACGACGCGAGCGCATTCAGCAGACGAGAGAGCTCCTCTCGGGTGTCGGCGTTTTGATCGGCTTGCGTTATTACAGTAACCACAGCAGACTAGAAATAAAATTTGCGAGATATACTTACTCACCCCTCCCTATTTTTTCCAAAATCGTTCCAAAAAAATTTTTGTCCAAAAAATTGTGTATTGGCACGAAAACCTGAAATTCAAAAATTGAAATTTAAAAATTATATAAAATCCGAGTTCCTCGTGCCGAAAAAGCTCTAAACGAGTATCATGACAATAAAATTTTTAAAATTCGAGTTTTCGTGTTAATACACGGACTTTTCGTGTCAATACTCGGACTTTTCAAAAATTTTGAATGGTCAAGTTTAGAGCTTTTCGAAGTCGCTGAACATGAATTTAAAATCGAAATTTTTTAAAAATTCGATTTTTTTAAATCGATGCCTATAAAATTCAAATATTTGAAAATTCAAGTTTTCGTGTCAATACACAGACTTTTCAAAAATTTGAATTTTATAAGCATGATTGGTGTCGTTTAGAGCTTTTTGGGGGTGAGCAACTCGAATCCAATGAAATTTTTAGGCCAAAAAATTTCCTGAACGATTTCCATTTTTATATGGAATATCCGGGTAGGTACCCCTATATGGTGCCAAACTCTTACATTTTTCCGATTCCTTAGAGACAAAAAATCTTTTGCAGCAAACATTTGAACCGTAGCATCGGCAATCAACAAGGATGGTGCTTTTGTGATTTGCTAAAAATTTCAATTTTTTAAAATTTTTGACCCCCACTTCTATTTTTTTGTGTAGTGGGACGGGCAAACTTACATGTCTCAAAGCCTGTAATAAAAGAGCAGTGTTTCTACTCGTCGGATTTTTGATAATTTGATTCGAAATTTTTGTAAAATTTAGGCCACTTATGCTAGTCTTGATCAAAGGAGATGAATTGGTCGAATTTGGTCTAAAATTCAAAATTAGGGGGTTAAACAATTTTTAACACAAAATTTTTCAGCAAAAAATAACTTCAAATTCGTATTCTTCACCCCGAAAAAGCTCTAAACGAGTACCATCATGTCTATACAATTTGAAATTTTCAAAAATTTTGTATATTGACATGAAAACCTGAATTTAAAAAATCTAAATTTTATAGGTATGATGGTACTCGTTTCGAGCTTTTCGAGGGCGTAGTTTCACAAATTTAATGTTTTTCTATTTTTCTGACAAAATCAAATTTTTGAAAAAATCTGTGTATTAACACGAAAACCCTGAAAATCAGGGTCAATATAAACTTTTAAACTTTATATACTCGTTTAGAGCTTTTCGTTGATGACGAATACGAGGGTAAAATTTTTTGATTGAACAAAATTTCTGAATCAAGATACACCTTTATTACATTACATCTTGTTATACATTTAATTTTGGAGATACTGCACATGAGGGTGGGCCACGCACATGAAAATTTGTTAGAAAATTTTTTCTGAAAATGATACCACTAGGGGTAAAAACATGCGGGGAGTCTGAATTTGACATTTTCGAAACGAAAAAACGCTTCCCTGATTCAGGAAAGACCTGTGTATTGAAGCGAAAAGTCATAAAAATTGCATTTTTGCGACTTTTCGCTTCAATACAAGGCTTTCCCTGAATCAAGGAAGCGTTTTTTCGCTTCGAAAATTTCAAATTCGGTTTCCCCGTCATGTTTTTACCCCTAAAGATGTCATTTTCAGAAAAAAATTTTTAATTTTCACATGAATGGGGCCCCTCTAATGTGTAGTAACCCCTAATTTTTTAAAATAAAAATTTTTATGAATTGTTTATATGTACAAACCATTTTTGTATATTACCCTACATTTTCGTTGGCGATTGTGATTGAGCGGGAGTGGGTCGAGCTTTCGGATCGGCGGGTATCAAATTCCCAGAAGATTCGGATTTTTTCAGCGCTGCGTGGTCGACTGCACGCCGACGGTGGTTGTCGTGTCTGGCGTTCAGAGAGCGATTTCTTCGATTCGTACTAAAATGGACTGTATGGTTTCTTCGGGTTGCTGCCAAGGCACTTTTTTGCATCCTTCGTTCGGCTTCCATGTTGGATTCGGATAGTCGTGTTGAGATGTCGATGAAGAAATCTGGGGAGACCTAAAAAATGTCAGTCAGGAAATTGTTTCGTCAAAAATTTCAATGGATTCGTGTTTCTAGCCCCCCAAAAAAGCTCTAATCGACACCCATTATGTTTATAAAATTCAAATTTTTGAACAGTCTGTGTATTGACACGAAAACTTGAAAGTTGAGGCAAAATCAAATAACAATATCGCTAATCGACTCAGCTTGCAGAGCGCTTCAAAACGAGTATCATATCATGGGGTATTGGGGATTGGACCGATGGCCGAGTGGCTAAAGTGACAGAGTTGCAGTTTATAGTTCGCGGGTTCGAATCCCGACCCGAAATTAAAGTTGTCCAAATTCCATCAAAATTTTTGCATATCCATATTTTGATCTTTAATCAACTTGGCTATCATCAACTTTAATTTTGGGCCTGGATTCGAACCCGCGAACTATAAACTGCAACTCTGTCACTTTAATCACTCGACCATGGGTTCAACCTCCAAAACCCTATGATATGGTACTCGTTTTGAAGTGCTCAGCGAGTCGATTGGCGATATTGCTATTTGAATTTGATCCTTGAATTTGACAACTTTTCAAAATTTTCGTACGCCGTGCCTACCGATTTTCCTCGATATGCTTGTTCCAAGCAATCAATTAGCTCACTAGCAATATCGATAATTTTGTAATAATCTTCTTGCAAGTCCCGATAGTCTCGTAGTGCTTCTCTTTCTGACGTTGAAGATTCCTGATCAGATTTTTGATTTTCATACGCTTTCTAAAAATTAGAATATAAAACTTATGGTGAGGGGGTCAGGGGTACCATATTTTGAAATTCGCATAATTAACCGAGTTCAAGTTAGACCGTAAAAATAACGACTAAATCAACAATTTCTTCACAAAACCCCTGCTGAAAAATTTCAGTAGGGCGTTTGTGAAGAAACTTTTTGAAAATTCGTTCTTTTACGGTTCAACTTGAAATTGTTTTTGAAAAAAATCTGTGTATTAACACGAAAACCCTGAAAATCAGAGTCAATATAAGCGAATTTCAAAATCTGGCACCTCTGGGGGTATTACCCTCCATGTGATTAGCTTAAGCTCTTCGTCACTTTCACTATCACTTTGTTGGTGAAAACTTTTCGTCACTTCTTCAACGATTTGGTCTTGGAGAGTGCGAACCCAATTTTTCTTGAAAAAAATTTGTAATTTTTTCGGGGGAAGACGAATTTTTAAAATCATGTTCTATAACGTTTTTCACAGAGAGATTTAAAAAACATGCCGGTTACATAGCAAAGTGCGAAGTGGCGCCAACTGCACGCATAAGGTCGAGGGTTCAATCCCGGAGGTCGAAATCTGAAATATCATAATTCAAGATTTCATCATACAAACTACAA
>OZJO01005145.1:0-10978 GCA_900406225.1 Acrobeloides nanus | reverse complement strand
CTTTGTAAATTGCGAAAAGTTTCACGTCGCAATTCTATACGCTATTGGGTATTGCAGGTGGGCATATGTTTATGTTTTCTCACTGTGGGAGGGGGTCAATCGTTCTCTTTCTAGCTATTTTTTGAAAACGAATATCACCTTTCTCGGCACTAGAAACGAACATTTCACTTCACAGAAGTTAGATTCGCGAATCTAACTTCACTTTTTGTTTTTGTGTCAACTTTTTGAAATTTTATGCAAAAAAATCCATTCTGGGGTAATTTTAAGTTGTGATTTTTGTATTTTAGTAAGAAAAAATGAACAATTCTGCGCGTAAAGGTGTGCATGATAAATATTGAGATGCGGATTTCGGACATACCTTTCGTCACGATTGCAAACTTTGGGATACTTACTACTGCCAGTGTCGCGAAACAAAAAAATGCATGGCATCCGCTAGATATTATGAGAGTTGGGTATGTTTGAAGTGTCAGGGACCCATCAAGATGATCCCCGAACCAGTTGCGATGGAAGGCTTGAAA
This sequence comes from Acrobeloides nanus, assembly GCA_900406225.1. Classification (NCBI taxonomy): domain Eukaryota; kingdom Metazoa; phylum Nematoda; class Chromadorea; order Rhabditida; family Cephalobidae; genus Acrobeloides; species Acrobeloides nanus. The sequence continues at coordinate 10,460 of OZJO01005145.1, read as the reverse complement.
AATTTTCGAAGACTTGAAGCATTTTTCGTGTCTTTTGAGCGTACGTGGATTGGATCCAAAGATGAAAACGGAAATTTTCGTGCTCCTATGTTTTCGTATAATCATTGGCTTATGCACGACGGTACTCATTACGCTCCAGATGGAACGATAAACGTAGCAGAGGGATCGAATAAACGTTTCAATAAGGCTACTGCACGCTTTAAAAACGTGAAATTCGGATTCTACGTTAAAAAATACCCCCTATAAGGGAATTTTTCGAACCAGCTGCGATGGAAGCTGAGGGCCAGGAAAGCATTTTCACGCTTCGTGAGTGCGCATAATCGATTTCTTGCACAAAATTACCCTAGAATGGATTTTTTTGTTGCATAAAATTACAAAAGGTTGACCCAAAATCGAAAAGTGAAGTTAGCTACGGAAGTTAGATTCCGAAAAAAAGTGAAGTAAAGTTCATTCCTAGTGCTATTTTATCCCACAAAACTCGTTTTGAATATTATTGTTAAGTTGATTTCATGTTTTTACGATTTGTCTATGACTAGCCAATACAGGTCCATTTAATATATTTTTGTTTACACATTTGCAATCTCATGTATATATTACAACAAAGCGTATATTTTTTGCGCATGAAAAAAACTCTTTTCGAGACTACTAAAACTAACCATGAAGTATCCAATTGAGAAACTTATGCAAACACGCGCTTTATTGACTCATATCAAAAAGAAAAATTTTAAGGTGCGTCCTACACCTCATACGAATCCAAAAACGTTGTTGGAACGAAGCAGCTCTAAACTCAGTGCGAAATCTGTAAATCAAGAAAAAATGCGCAGTTCGCCGTCGGATGATCCTCCGCCGACGAAAAAGCACTCGGAATATGCACAGCTTAGTGATTTTTCTGAGGCGCTTAATAAGGAACACGACAACTCTACAGGTTAGCTATTGAAGTTGGTAAAAGATAGTAAGATTTCGGTTTTTAGGGAGTTCATTTTTGGAAAATTCTGTTGGACTTATAGAGGAAGATAATGTTAGTGTTGCTGGAACGGTGTTCAATGAACCTTGGGTATGTTTAATAACCAACTAGAGGGCAGCGTCATAATTATGGGGAGAACCTGTGGAAAATCCCCCCCCCAAATTCGGAAAAATTTCATTTTTTGGGAAAGAAAAGTGAAATTTTTTGCCAAAAAGTCGAAAATTTCAATCTTTTATCATTTATAGGACTCAAATGTATGGGAAAACTTGTTGGATTTAGCTCAATATGGTGATGAAAGACCAGGTACAGCATCATCTTGTTCAAGAAGTGCAACACAAATGTGTAAGCTCTTATCTATATTGGGGTCACAATTATGAAAAAATTTTTTGCCTTTACTTGAATTTGATTTCTAAGATATAAATTTAGCCTTTTCTGGTGAAAAAATGACCTGTTTTAGTGAAAAAATTGCAAATTTTTGGTGAAAAATAATGTGGACTAGAATTTTTTTCAAAATTTCAAAACTATTGGGCAAAAGCATATGTATTCAATTTTTAGATCCTTATACTAATGAAACTATCGAGGAAGAACAGGGAGATGACGAAATCATATGCACTGTTGAGCCTCATGACTCAGATAATGAAGAACCATTGCCCCAACTAGTAGAGATAGTCAATGAAAATGAAGAAGATGCGTATGGAATTTTTGGGCACACTGCACCTCGACCTAGGAAAGCTTCAATTCCAACTACCTCATCTTCACCAAATAAAGCTGCTGTGTTGACCATGGAAAATCGATGCTGGAAAGAAGTTTCGCAACGAATTCCCTCCGATTCGAGCAGCAGCAAGTCAAGCACATACGATTCGAGAAAAACCAAGTCTAGTTCATTGATGAACGTTGCACAAGCGTCGAACTCAACCGAATTTCATTCGGCTAATGGACATTTTCCTATTGGTGATTCTCATTCGTTACAGCGAAGGGCTTTTACACCGACTGTTGCACATACTGTAAGTATAGTCGAAATTTTTTTGGCTACTACGGAACTTTTTATTGAATTAGGCAACGTGTACATTGAACCGAAAAGAAACATAGATCCTTATATAGTTTTTTATGCATCCCTGCATGGTTGTATGGCGGGAAAACCAGGATTAGTACTAACTAGTAGTAGTTTTGGCAAAATTTTCGACATTTTTGGTGAAAAAATTTTTTGGGCAAAAACATAAGGGACTCAAATTCGCATATTTATCAATGAAAGTGTTGTCACTTTTTGTAACTTTGAGCACTCACTGCTGTGAGTGCTCTTTTCCGTGTTGATCTATAGGTAATTTGATGAGTTTTAGGTGCCATTATCGAATTCAATAGACGATTTCCCAACAGTTATACCATCTTTATCTCCAGTGATTTCACCACCGAGACTGAGAAACGTGCAAACGAACACGGATCCGGCTAGACGAATACAACAATATGTTGAAAAGTCAGTTTTAGTGAATGATCATAGAAAAAAAGTTTTTTGCAATGTTTTCTCTTCAAATTTGGACCATGAAAAAATATTAGGCTCCGGGCGGGATCGAACCTGGGCCTTCAAACTCAAGGTCTGTGATGCTATCCACTGGACCATGCTTGAAACCTCTCCGTGAAACAGACTATTTTTTAATATGCTATATTTTAAGGTTATCTCAAGACGATTCAACCGTGTTTGGAAGTACTTTGAAAAGATTTATCGAGTGCACCGTTGAAGCTGAAGAATGTGATCCTCAAGTAGTGATTAGAAATGTCCGACAATTTTTGAATGGCATTAAAAATTATCTGGTGAAACATGGCGAAGGCGATTTGCATGGCATCATTGAAAAGGAAAGCGCTCGTTTGAACTCCAATGAATTCTTGAACATCGATGCTATTCTTGAAGCTATTTTGCATAAGATTTTGTTAGGTATACTTCATGTGGTTATTCAAATCTGGAAATTGAATAACGTGAAAAATGATTTTTTAAGTTTACGCCATTCAATTTTTTTCACGTTCATATCATTCACGTCACGTCATTCAATTTTTCATGTCATTGGGCCCCCAGACTTGAATAGCCGCCCATATTTCATTTTTGTATATCTTGATGATAAGATTCTTTTTTTCAGTTCCCGTTAAAGCTCATCTGTATCATTTAATGGTTCGAGAACATTCCAAAAATGGTGCTTTGCAATCACTTTCGGAGAACTTGTCCAGAGTACGTGCTATGACTGTTGAGCAGTTGGGATTTCCTGATGGAACTATGTAAGTTTTGATCTATAAGCTTATACTATTTTTTTCATTTTAGCATGCCCGATTCCAGACAAATGGAGCAAATCAAGATTTGTTTGCGAAAAATGCAACACCACTATTCGCCTTTGAAAAAGTTGGAAAGTTTACTCAAGGCACTCTCATTTGTAGTCTGCCCGAACACATTGAATCGTCGCCAAATTCGAAATGGCAATCCGAACAACATGCGGCTTAACAAACCAACTAAGAAATTACCTGCTGTTGATGGTTAGCTTTTTTGTGGATAGTAGTAATGCTAAATGTTTGAAATCAAACGTTCCCGAGGATCTTTTTGAAATTGGGCAAAAGTTTTCGTACCCGGACCACCTGGCTACCGTCCAAGTGCACTACCATTGTGCTACCGAGACCTCACAACCGATGCCCGTTAATTTCTGATTCCCGAGGATCGTCCAATAGACAAACTCACAGGCAAACATTACACGTTTAAGTAGTAGGAATCTTTTTAGAGCTAATCCGTTGGCTAGTTTATATAATGGCACGAACGTCGTCAGTTGGATGCGAAGTAGAAGCATGGTATATGTGGGAATTACTACCTCAACAGCTATTGACGACTGGAGATGCGGCCTATTATCTAACGACGTTGTTCTCCGCTGTACACGTTTTAAAAAATCCTGATAGCTTGCGAAGACTGAAGTCGGGTGGAGCGGATGGAGGATTTTTGCCGACCGATCCACAATCGGTAAGGCTACGTTCTTCAAGCATGTCAAAAAAGTTTTCGATTTTTGAGAAAAAATTCAATTTTTGAACAAAAATTCAAGTTGTCAAAAAATGTCTAACTTTGCCTAATTTTCAATAAAATCGTGGTTTATTGAAACGATGATCATGAAGCATAAAATTTCATTGGTCAAGAAGCAAAAAACTAATAAAATTTTATGCGTCATAACTAATCGTTTCAATAAAATAAACACGATTTTATTGAAAATCAGGCACGATATTTTGACAACTTTTTTGACATGCTTGGAAGACAGCCTAAGGAAAATTTAAAAAAGTACTCTAAACAAAAACACCTTTTTTGTAGACTTTAAAGAGCGGCGTTGAAGAGGCGCCTGATGCTTTTATACGAGTGGCAGTACCCGATGAAACTCAAGGCTCCATAGAATATCATATGTTTCCTGCACTACCTCAGATGAATGCCTCGAAGCTGTGTAGAGTGATCGCCCATCAGTTTGCTATCACTAACCCTGAGGATTATGGATTGTAAGTGTTGTTTGCATATATTACAAATTTTTGGGCAACCTGGAAGGTCTCAAAATTATAAAACAGCTTGAAAAATAGTGGAGTGCTCAAAATTACAAAAAGTGAAATAGATTTTCTCACCAACCATAAAAATATGCGAATTTTGAGTACGATATAGTTGGTTCATGTTGACAATGGAGAGACACATCATGCTCAAAATCGAATTTTTGCTCAAAAATTTAATTTTTCATTATTTCTAAAGTTTTGTTCAAAAATCGAAATTTTTGCTCAAAATTTGCCACTGTGAACAAATTATATCTCGCGTCCGAAATTTGCATATTTATGGTCGGTGACACAAAAATTGTGACTCTGAGCAGCATCATTAGTTTGAAACTTGGGGCGTATTTTTAACTAAGAATATTCATTTAGATACATATTGTTCGATGGATTTGAAACATGTCTGCTGTCGAATGAATTTCCCGATGTGATCCGAGACCAATTGAACGATGCTGGTAAACCACATTTGTTCGCGTATAAACGTCACGAAGCAAAAATCGCTTGGCCTAAGAGTGCCGTTCAAATTGGCTCCGCTTCAAGCTCTCTGGATATTCATGAACAGCGTGCTAGGCAGCAAGCCCGAGCGATGAATCGTACTTAAGAATTCGGGGAAAAAAGTGAAACATTCCTTCGGTGAATAATTATTCTAATAATTATATTATACCCAGTACAAATTTTAGTAATATTGTTAGCTGTTCGGTTACTGCTTTTTTTATCGTTCTAGTCATCTTTAGTAGTACAGGGTGTATAAAAAAACCGGAATTTGGGTGATTTTTTTATGATCAAGGAAAGCGTTTTCAAGCATTGGGAATACGCGCAATCGATTCCCCGCGGTTTTTGGGAATACCCAAAATTTCTAATTGAATATAAAAAATCCTCTTCGACTAAAATAAAACAGTATCCTCGTATATTGAATCCTAAAAATAGTCATAGATTTTATAGTTTTATCTTTTGTATGTATTACACGATACCCATTGAATATTCTATTCTATATTTTTATCTGTTAAATTTAATTGTGTTATTCAAGTTGTATCTTCTCAATTTAAATGGCGTTGTTCTATAAAAATATTTCCTCTCAGAAATCACTTTATTATATATGCATTTGCCGAAATTTTGCCATTGCAATTGAATGTGTTAGTGTGTTAATTCACCTCATGTTTAAAGTTTCAAATAAATATGAATAAACTTTTGTCATTAACCATTTTTTATTTTGACCATGGGACAGTGGAGAAAATCGATCGTTGTGAAAAGTCCTAGACCCAATGTCCAAAATCCATAGGTAGCTGTGGTTTTTTTAAAGCTTTTTCAAAATTTTGACCGAAATCCACAGCTACCTGTGGTTTTGGACAAAAACATAAGGGGGTATGATTTTTTTTCAAAATTTTTCTTGATGGGGGGGGGCAATTGTCCGGATTGCCCTCCCCCTACGCGCCTGGTCGAGCATGATTGCAAAAATGAACTATACAGGATGGAAAAAAAACCGAATTTTCTCTATTTTTGCGAAAATTTCACTAAAAATGACACTATTAGGGTATTTTTATGCTAGAAATCGATTGCGCGATTAAATAATTCTTGAAAATTCTTTCATACCATTGAAATTGTCATTTAGCATTCAAAATGACATTGTCTAAAGAGGATCTCATCGAAATTCGAACTCTCCTAAGCATGAACTGTAAACCACAAAAGATTGATGAATTTCGTGTTGAAAATGAGTTTCGCGGTGCCCGTGATTGGAAACGAACTACGATCTGCATTTCTTTGAGCCACATGAAACCTTGGGAGCGGAGCGTTACATTGAACTGCTAGATGAAGTTATTCTGCCCGCGTGTGAAGAAGTCTACCAAGATGGGAATTTCGTTTATCAACAAGATGGCGCGCCAGCGCACAGGGACAAGGACACCCAAAGTTTTCTGGAGGAGCGAGCGCCACAGTTCATACGCAATTATGAATGGCCTGCATATTCGCCTGACGCTAACCCATGCGACCACCGCCTTCGGGCATGGTTGAAGCAGGTTTACTCGAAAGGGATGCCCGAGAACTTGGAGGATTTGAAGACTCGCATCAGGGAAGCTTGGGACGAGTTGGATACCGAGACGATCAGAAAATGGTTGCGAGAGCTTCGCCCAAAATTGGAGAAAATAGTCGAGAAAAACGGAAGGCAAATTCAACAATATTTAGGTTGGCTTGTTTCTTTGTTTATTGTTGTTTCATTCTGTTAATTTGATAAATATGGTTTTTGATAGCTTAGATATGGTTTTTCACGCGTTCTCGATGATCGCAATCGATTTCTAGCATAAAAATGCCCTAATAGTGTCATTTTTAGTGAAATTTTCGCAAAAATAGAGAAAATCCGGTTTTTTTGGCCCACCCTGTACTTTTTAAAATTCCCGCCATCTGGCGTTTTGTTTCACTTTCATTTAACTTACAACAAACCAAAGAATTGACACTTCAACAACTTTTATGGGCATTAGGAACGAATTTCACTTCACGGAAACTAGATTCACGAATCTAATTTTCGTGAAATTAGATTCGCGAATCTAGTTTCCGGAAGTGGAATTCGTTCCTAGTGCCTCGGAAATATTTCCGACAACTGCAACGCATTTTCTACGTCGGAAATCGGATTTTCGACGTCGAAATTGCGTTGCAGGTGTCGAAAATATTTCCGGGGCACTAGGAACAAATTTCACTTTATGGAAACTAGATTCGCGAATCTAGTTTCCGTGAAGTGAAATTCGTTCCTAGTGCCCTTTTTATGTTGACTAGCCACACTTTTCCCTGAATCAATAAAAATTGTTTATTGAAACGATTAATTGAAAGTTAGAAAAATTCAAAAACTTGCGAAGAAAAAGGTGTTAATAGGGTTGCACGATGGAAATTTGAAATAAATTGTTTTTTTTTTTCGGAAACGAGTTGAAATTAGGTATCAACTTTTCTTTTTTTGTAGCTTTCTTGCGTCGTGTATTTGATCATAAACACTATTTTCTTTCATCGAATCTAACTTTAAAAATTTTAGATGGAGCACTATTCGTTAAAGGAAGAAAATCAGCCAGAATGTTCGAATCCTTTTCCTGCGGAATTAAGCGAGAACACAAAACAAATGATTATCAAAGTCAACACAAAGTTTCGAAATATTGTTTCATATGTGGAAAAAGAAATGCAGGTAGAAACGATTGCTGTGTACGAATCGTGAGAAAAACAACCATTTTTTAGAAGCAGAATGCACGTCGTATAATTTTTTATGGTGTTGGTGAGGCATCGGAGAAGTGTATCTCATGTGTAGAATATTTCAAAGGACGTTATACGAAGGTACGTTGAAGGCCGAGATAATTTTTTTAACATGGATTTATGTTAAAAAAGACGGAAAAAATCGAATTTTGCCACAAAAAAATCGAAATTTGTCGTAAAATAGAATTTTGGCAAAAAATCGGTACTTATGCACTATCCCCTCCTGCATAAATTTATGCACTATCTCTCCCCCCTCCAAGCTGAAAAAAGGCTTAGGCTTGGGCCTAGGCCTTAGACTTTAGGCTTAAGCCTAAAACCTATGGCTTTTTCAGCTTGGGGGGACAGTGCATAAGTACCAAAAAATCGAATCTAGTTCGGTTTAGGTACCGTTGTCTACTTAACTTGGTCTTAAATCGAAAATTTTTATTTTTCAAATTTCCCTAAAAAATGACCCCATAAGGGGTAATTTTATGCGACAAAAATGCACTGTCTGGGTAATTTCATGTGGAGAATCGACTGCGCGCATTCCCGAAGCTTGAAAACGCTTCCCTGACTCTGATTCAGGGAAATGATTGTTTTGTATTGAAGCGAAAATCGAAAAAATTTCGGTTTCTTGCTCAAAATCATCTTCCTGATGCTGGAAATCGATAGCGCGCATACCCGAAGCTTGAAAATGCTTCCCTGATTCAGGAAATTAGTGCATGTATTGAAGCGAAAATCGATTTCCCTTCATTTAGAATACCGGCGAAACGCTTTACCAGTGGAGTATTTTACAACAAGCTGTAGCAACGGATGTTTGGAAGCCAGACGATGAGCAAATGAGAACGTCAGTTTGTCCATCTACAGGATGATCCAAAAAACCTTATTTTTGCATTTTTTGGTGAAAAATTTACAAATTTTTTTTCAAAAATCACGGGTATTTTCATGCGATTTTGAAAAAAAATGAAAAATTTTCGCCAAAAAACGCATAGTACGTTTTTTTGGCTCACCCTGTATATTTTTAAGCATGTAAATTTTTAGATTGAAAGTTGAGATGAGAGTGCCTGCGATGTTTATAATGATATCAAGGGACCCGTTTCTAGAACAATACCAATGTCCAAGGTACTGAAAAACATCACCGCATATATAACTCTTTTCATGGCCAACACAGAAAAAACGTGTCACCCACGTAGCGCAGGATATTCAAGTTGGCTATTGTCCGCAAGTGGCGCGCAATAGCAAACTTGAATAGTGAGAGTTCGATCCCCACAGGGTCGAAATTTATCGAAAAATTTTTAGCGAATCAGAAAAAGTTGTCAAAGCAAACCCCCATAAAATTACATGAGAATTTTTTGCCTATTGTTAATTTTGACCTCACTGGGACCCTCTAGTGGTAGTTATAAGAACTAAGAGGGTCTCAGCGAGATCAAAATTAAAAACAGGCAAAAATTTTCTCATGTAAATTTATGGAGAGACTTGCTTTGACAACTTTTTCTGATTCGAAAAAAATTTCGACCCTATGTGGATTGAACCCTCCCTATTCAAGTCGGCTATTGCGCGCCACTTGCTCCTGTGCTACATTTTTTTCTGGTTGGCCATGAAAAGAGTTATATACATTTTTAGCATACAATCAACCGCTGAAGAATACCCTTCATTTTTGAAGAAACAAAAACGAGGCCCAGATCCCCGAAAATCTCGAAATCAAGCACACCAGAAAAAATCTCGAGAAGATGGCGGCAGCTCGAATCCGTGGCGTCGGCCCGAGAAGCCAAAACTGGGAGGAAAAGGTTCGAAAAAACGAAAAACTAATTCTATAGGTGATTCGAATGCGGAAAAACAGTCGTCAACTCCACAGCTCAATGCCAATATTTCCACAATAGAATAATCTATTACTGTTAATTGTTATATTATGTCTTTATTATGTTATGTCGCGACCCTCGAGGTTGTAAATAAAGTTTAAGTTTAAAAAAANATGAACCCTAATTTTACGCGCATTCATGAAACTTGAAAACGCTTCCCTGATTCAGGGATCGCAGTACCGCTTGGCATTCCGACGTTGCTACGACACCCGAGAGCCCATACGCATGCCTTTGACCATCGACTTCAGCCAGCACAAAGCCGTGCTGTTCAACCCGCTCCACTTAGGTGAGAAGCTGTTCCAGCAATACTGCGTCAACACATTCATCCGCATCCAGTGGATCAAGGACAACCAGAAGAAGCTCCAGACGGACAATTAGAACGACGTGAACCGATTTCTGGAAAAGCTGGCAGAGAACGAAGAAGCTAACGTGCAGCGCAAGGTGATCCTCCCGTCGACGTTCCCCGACTCACCGCGATTCTACTCCGAGTACTACGAAGATGTCATGGCCTTGGTACGCTGCTATGGAATGCCCGACTTCTTCCACACGATGACCTGCAACCAAAAATCAAGGAAGCGCTTCGACATGAATTCGCGGATAGCGCTGCACACCACCCTCATGTAAAGAAAAAATCGATTCACCGACAAAAGTTAAAAAACGCGCCGTAGGGGCCTAAAATCGGGTCTGAATAACAACTTTTAAAAAGAGGTTTTAAAAATGGGATGATAATTTTTGAGTTATTGAAAAAATAAGCCTTTTTCAACATTAAAAGGGGGTACGATTCTCGAAAAAAATTTTTTTTCTCCAAATTGGCTGATTTTTGGTACACGGGGGTTTTCGGGCACAAGAAATCGATTGGCGCAAGTCCCGAGTTCCAAAAAAATTTTTTTGAC
>OZJO01005142.1:0-18687 GCA_900406225.1 Acrobeloides nanus | reverse complement strand
TACTTTAAAATTTTTGTTTTTTGTTTGAATTTTTGGCGGGTGTTTGCTTCAGTAGGGATTTTAAAATATTATACTCGTAAATCTTATGCGCTTCCAATTCATAACAACGCCATAAGCCTAAGCTTAAGCTTAAGTCTAGGCCTAAGCTTAAGCCTAGACCTAAGCCTAAGCCTAAGCCTAAGCCTAAGCTTAAGCTTAAGCCTAAGCCTAGGCTTAAGCTTAAGCCTTATCTAAAACGTGCCAACGGAGACTTTATCTCTTAGTACTTTTGTCCTACCAGATAGAAAATTCTCTCCTTTTTCTTATAGTGTCTCAAGTTTTAGTTTCCATTCCAATAAGCACTCTCTTTTCTTATCGACCCAAAATAAAATCCGGATTAATTTTTCCTCCACAGATCCACATAAATTCCACCTCTTTATAAAAATGTCCTTTTCTTTTCTTCCTTTTATCCTTTCTACTAATTTTAGCTTATCTTATTATGCATTTTATTCAATTAGCAAAAAATTTTAGTTTCTCGTCCTAGTACATTCTGTTGTCATCGTCGAGTACTTCGAATCCAAGAAGAAAAAGTGAATATGTCGCAATAAAATGACACAGCATGGCAATATTTCTATGTTAGACCTTAATTCGAGGAACTTCTAAAACACGGAACCTGTTTTTAAAAAAAGCTATGGAATTGGCTGAATTCGCCTATATTGGCGGATTTCCCTTCTTTCAAACGCTCAAAGGCACGGCGCTAACATTACTGGTATTGTGGACAATAGCAGCGAATGCGCTCGTCTTTATTGTTTTGTATAAAAATCCTAGACTACAAACGGTGCCTAATTTGTTGGTAAGGCGATTTTAAAGATTTTTCAAAGAAATTATATAGTACATTTCAGCTCAAAAAACTACACAATAGGGAAGGGGGACCACCCACGTAAAAATTTGTTCTGGAAATGACCCCTCTAGGAGTAAAAACATGGGAGAATCCGAATTTGACATTTTCGAAGCGAAAAATGCTCTCCTGATTCAGGAAAGGCGTATTGTGTATTGAAGCGAAAAGTCGCAAAAATGCGATTTTTTGGCAAAAATTCGATTTTTGGCCAAAAATCGAAATTTTGCGACTTTTCGCTTCAATACACAATACGCCTTCTCTGAATCAGGGGATCGTTTTTCGCTTCGAAAATGTCAAATTCGTATTCCCCGCATGTTTTTTACCCCTAGTGGGGTCATTTCCAGAAAAAATTTTGCGTGGATGGCCCCCCCCCTATATTGTAGTAGCTCCAACAAGTGAACTTTAGGTAGCGAATCTCGCCTTCAGTGACTTCTGCCTTAGTATAATCGTGTTACCATTATCCTCAGTATATACGATTGCCAGTGAATGGATGTTTTCAGAAACATTATGTGTTATATTTGTATCATGTATGCTTGTGAATTTTTTCAAAATTTCACATATCTATTTTAGCAGACATCCTCTGTTCAACTGCCTCAATATGGAATCTTTCCATAGTAGGCTTAGATAGGTATTGGGCCATTACCTCACCAGTAGCTTATATGAACAAGCGTAATAAGCGTACTGCCGGGTTGATGATACTCGCCGTGTGGGTCTCTTCTGCGATTATCACGTTGTCTCCACTATTAGGTTGGAAACAGGTATATAACATTTTATTTTACAGGCTAGGCCAAAAAAAGTGGCTTTTTGGGAGCCGGAAATTTATTTTTTCTAAAAAATGAGCGCTCTAGGGATAATTTTATGCGGGAGAATCAATTGCCCGCATTCCTGGAGCATGAAACAAAAATAACCATTTTCGTTTCAAAACCATTTTTGCCTGATTCAGGAAAACATGGTTTTGAAGCGAAAATGGTTATTTTTGTTTTTCATATTTTTTTATCTGGAAATCACTTTTCGTATTTTTTTACCTCCATGGATAATTTTATGCGAGAAATCGAATGTACACGTTTTTGGAGCATAAAAACGATTCCCTGATTCAGGGAAAAATAGTTTTGAAGCGAAAATGGTTATTTTTGTTTTTCGCATTTTTTTCCACTCTTTCATGGATAATTTTATGTGAGAAATCGATTGCACACGTTTTCAAAGCATAAAAACGATTTCCTGATACAGAAAACGACAATTTTCACTTTAACCAGTTTCGCTTCAAAAAAAATCAGGTTCAGGGAAGCGTTTTCACGCTCTGGGAATGCGCGCAATCGATTCTCCCGCATAAAATTACCCCTAGAGGGCTCATTTTTCGAAAAATAAATTTCCGGATCCCGACAAATAAAAAAGCTACTTTTTTGCCCCACCCTGTATATAATTTTAATTTGATAACCGTGAATCGAACCCTTCCCTATCAAGATAAATTTTACGCCATTTGCTTCTGACCCATTGGCGACCTTTTTTGTTCTTGCTGAAAAATGCTCTATATCCTTTTTTACCCTCAAAATGAGTTTTCTGGAGAAAGTGATGTTTTACAAAGTTGTTCCCCATAAATTTTCGCATTGAAATGACCCCTCGCGATCCATTTTTGACTATCAAGAAAACAAGCTAGACCGAATTTTCATGATTTTAGGTAAAAAATCGATTTGTAACCCCCTTTTTGGGACACCCTGTAAAAAATTACAAAAATTACAAAATTGCAAAATTTTAGATAGCCGATCATGGTAATCTGGTCGAAATAAATGGCACATGGCAGTGCACTTTTCTCGACTTGCCCAGCTATACGATTTACTCTGCCACGGGTTCTTTTATCATTCCTACAATCGTGATGTTTTTTGTTTACTTCAAAATTTATCAGGCATTTGCCAAGCATCGGGCCAGGCAAATCTACAGACAACGGGTAGGTATTTCAATTTTTGGTGCTACTTAGGCTTAGCGAGCCCACTATTCTTGAATTTTTTTCAAAAAAAATTTTACTTTTTTTACCTCTCTAGGGGTTACTTTATGCGAGAACTCGATTACGCACATTTTCGAACCTTGAAAATGCTTCCCTGACCCTGATTCAGGATATTGTATTGAAGCGAAAATGGAAAAAATTTGAATTTTGACCATTTTGCTTCAGTACAATGTCAAGAATCGGGGTCAGGGAAGCATTTTCAAGGATTGAAAATGTGCACAATCGATTTCCCCTCATAAAGTTACCCCTGAAGAGGTCGTTTCCAAAGAAAAAAGCTAAAAAAATTTTTGAAAAAATTCACGGGCTCGCTAATTCTTAGTAGTACTCAATTTTTTATCAGTTAAAAATCCTCAAATTGTCAAAATTTCGTGCAATCATGCATGACTCTATCCATTGTTGTACGCGTACGCGCCTCAAATATTAATTTTTCCAATTTTTTAATCAAATTACTATTTTTCATTTAAAAATACCCATTTTCATTATAAATTCATTAAAATTTTGCCATTTTTTGAATAAAAACGAGATTTTTTGGACAAAAAAATCTATTTTTTACTCAAAAATTCGTGTGTATCGAAACGAAAACATTGGACTTTCGTTTCAATACACAGACTTTTGACGAAAAATTCTGAAAAAATTTTCAATTTTTGCCGTACAACAATGACCTCCTATCAACTTCATTTAGAATTTTATCTTAAAACTTGGAAAAAACTTCGGCAGCTTTTGCCTTATTAGACGCATAGTCGCTTCCTTCCTACTTTCTCTAGACCTCCTATCTTAACGATTTTAAAATTTTAGCTTGCTGTTTCAACTCATGTGAGTAAATTTAAATCGAAATGATATATAAAACAAGTTTGTAAGACTGCTACTAATGCACTTCTAATCACTTGCTTGATTTTATTACTTTTCCTGCACTGCTTTTTTAGCTTCCGCTTTTTAACCTATAGCTTTCTCAACTTTTTGCATGCAAAAATCTAACATTAGGGAAATTTGAGGCAACACTTTAATTAACGTGATTTTTGGGGAATCTTTTGGTCGTATTACAAATTATGTGCGAGTAAAATTTATTTGAACATAAAAATATTTTGCAAGCGGATGAGTATAGTCCGTTTCACCCAAGTAAGCTAAACAGTTTGGTCGAACAGTTCTTGTGTTGCAATGTGCTAATCGTCCGATCTGGCAAGTTAAGCAACGTTGTCGCGCGGGTTCGACTCCCGCTTGGAGTTGAAATTCGAAAAAACGTGAATTTCAAATTTTTTGACACTACACCCTAAAATAAATCATAAAAATTTTTGCCTATCATTATTTACCTTGAAATTTATGTTTAAGTGCCAAAATTTTGTGAATTTTTCAAAAAATTGCAAAATTTGGTACTTAAACATAAATTTCAAAGAAAGTGGGCAAAAATTTTTTATAGCTTATTTTAGAGTTTAGTAACAAAAAACTTTGAAATTCGCGTTTTTCCAAATTTCGACTCCAAGCGGGATCGAACCCGCGCGCCCAACATTGCTTAACTTGCCAGATCGGACGGTTAGCACGTTGCAACTTCCGAAATATTTGACCAAAAAACAACTTTTTAATTTACTTGGATGAAACGGACTATAACTAGAGTTGCTAGATTGTAACATTTACGTTACAAATGTAATGTCAACAAAAAATTTTCAACGTTATTGTAACGTCACTAACGTCGGCAAAAAATTTTGTAACTCTTCCTCCTGGGGAGACGCAATCAACAGGATTCTGAAAACTGATACTTTTTTGAAGTAATTTTATGGAAAAATATCCTCTAAAGGCCTAGGCTTAGGCGTATCCTTAGGCCTAGGTTTGGGGTTAGGTTTAGGCCTAACAAGGAAAGTTTCCAGTCGTGGTTTCTTCGATTTTGGCCAAACATGCGCCAATTTTTTACCCATGGTGGGAGTACTAAAAANGTTTTTTAAAAATCACCTTGGTACCCTTTACGTATTTTTTTCAACAATTTCCAAAGTTTTGGGTAAAAACATAAGTGCGAGAACGAAGGTGTTTTTACGAGTTTTTCAAAAATTTTATAAAGATCATATGCAGTAATGAACAAAAAACGGTACTTATGCACTATCCTCCTTACGGGGGAGGGGATTCTGCATAAACTTATGCAGAATTCGCCCCCCCCCCCAGACTGAAAACAAAAAAAATCAATTTTTTATCTTTTTTAGGCTTTGATTTAGGCTAAAGGCTTAGGTCTAGGCTTAAGCCTAGGCTTAGGTCTAGGCTTAAGCCTAGGCTTAGGCCTAAGCCTAGGTACCTACCTAAATCTAAGCCTAGGTCTAAACCTAGTCTTAAGCCTAGGCCTAAGCCTTTAACCTAAATCAAGGCCTAAAAAGATGAAAAATTGATTTTTTTCAGCCTAGGAGGATTCTACATAAATTTATGCGGAATCCTCTCCCCCCCCCGCCCCCAGGGTGAACTTGATTCAGTGGTAGTGAACAAGATTCGAGTTAAGGGCCTCGAGTTCGAATTCCATCTGAGTAGATTTGATTTTGCCTACGAAAAAAAGTTATATTCCATGGTTAGACAATGTTGAAGAAAATTTGATGACCCCTTAATTTGATTTGAGAAAGATNGTAGATTTGATTTTGCCTACGAAAAAAAGTTATATTCCATGGTTAGACAATGTTGAAGAAAATTTGATGACCCCTTAATTTGATTTGAGAAAGATCAATTTTCATCAATTATTCTCAAACTAATCCCTAAAAATCGCTTTTTGGCACACGAATGCAGTGTTTAAGCTTACCAAAACTCCTCCGACTTTCACCCGAAAGTTATTACCGAACTTTTGCTTGAAATTTTTTATGTCAAATTACACACCTCGGTAATAACTTTCAAAACATTAATTGAACAAAAACTTTAGGTGATTCGCAAGCATATCGAGTCGACAATACTACATGAAATAAGTCATGTTTTGCCTACCTCGGATGAGTTCGCAAAGGATGGGGAAGATGAAGAAGAAAGTGAGTGTTTATTTTAAAAATTCGCATAATTTAAAAATTTTACAAAAATCATGAAAATTGGATTTATACTTTTCATTTGTAAAAAATTATGTGAAATAATAAACAATTTTAAAATTTCGTAAGAATGGCTAAAATGACTCCGTGGTAGTGGTCTTGGCTTTGATTCCAAAGGTAGTGGGATCGAATCCCACTAGCGACGAATTGATTTTGCAACAAAGTATCATGTTAATTCAAAACGCTCGGAAAATATAAACTCTTTTTTCATGATTTTCTTTGTAACTAAGTACAATTGGTCTTCTTTTCAGCTTCAAGTAGTGAAGAAAGGAAAGAATCGGACAAGTATGATAAAACTCCTCTTCAAAATGGAGTTATTCCTGAAGAAGATGAGTTGTGCGAAGAGCATGATACTGGAGAAACAAATATTACAAATACAGTAAGAAACTTTTTATCCTACCACATTCAACGTGTAATGTAGAGTTGGGGAAACCGATGAAAATCGTTCGGTTTCGGTCTTTTCTTTGACCTTCGGTTTTGGTTTTTTGGAGCGAGTTCCCTTGATTGCCGCCACTTAACGTTGACAAACTTAGCAAAAAATTTTTTATTTTCTTCCGGAAATTACCCATTTAGGGGTAATTTTATGCAAAAAATCGATTACGCGCACTCCCGAAACCTGAAAACCGCAGAAAGATGGTGAAAATTCGATTTTCTCGAGAAATGAACAAACATCCCCTCATGCATTTCTGCCTGATCATTTTTGGCGGAAAAATTAACAGAATTTCCGCTAAAATACGACCACGCAGGGATGCCTGTGAAAAATTATATAAAATCGTTGCTTTCATGCAACTTCACCGATCATTGTTCGAACAAAAATGTCCATCAATGAATTTTTCGCATAAGCTCCCGGTACTCTCATTGGTTTAAAAAATGATAAATGTGCATATTTTAGGATTCATATCAAGGCACAAATACGGTTGTTATAAGGCGAGAGAAGGAATCGAAAGAGAAAAAGAATGGAAAAACGGCGCTGCTCAAAAACTATGAAAAGTGTATAGCATTTCAAAAAACAGAAAAAGAGGAATTGAAAAAGCCAATCATTTCGTATGAAAAGATTATGAGACATAAACAAAGGTGTGTTCGCATTTTTCACAACCGCCTCATAAAGGGAGACCAAAAAAGAACCAACCCGGCTGCTCCGATGCCGAGTTGGTTCTATTTTTGGCCTTTTTGCCGGATTGGTTGGGGGGGGGGAGACTCTCCCTCTTTGGCCAAGTGTGTTCTCTACCTATAGAGTTCAATTTTTCTTTATAGTCGAAATTTTTTGGCTACCACGGAACTTTTATTGAATCAGGCAACGTGTACATTGAAACAAAAGAAGCGTGAATCCTTATATGGCTTTTTTATGCATCCCTGCGTGGTCGTACGATGGGAAAATAAGGATTAGTACTAACTAATCCTGATTTTCCGCCATACGACCACGCAGGGATTCATCAAAAAAACTATATAAGGATCCATCTTTTCGTTTCAATGCACACGTTGCCTGATTCAATAAAAAGTGGTAGCCAAAAAAATTTTTGACTATACTTCCGCTTCCAACACCCCTTAGTGGTTTCCAAATTGTGTTTCAAATGAAGTGTAGGTTGGAAAATGATTTAAAATTTTTTTGGCCATGTGCAAGTTCTCCAAACTCAAAAAAATGTCTTTTCTAACTAAAAGAACTTATTTTTATTTAATTATGCAACAAAAAAACTTTTCTAAAGCTAAAATTTTTTCTTTCTAGTTCTTAGAAAATTAACCAAAAAGGCTAATTCAAAAATATTAAGCTGGGAGCTACTACACAATTGGGGGGAGAGGCACCCACGTGAAAAATTTTTCGAAATTTTTTTCTGGAAATGATCCCTCTATGAGTAAAAACATACGGGGAATTCGAATGTGACATTTTCGAAGCGAAAAAACGCTTCCCTGATTCAGTAAAGGTCTGTGTATTGAAGCGAAAAGTCGCAAAAACGCTATTTTTGCCTAAAAACGACCCCTTTTGGAGGTAAAAACATGCAGGGACGTCCGAATTTGACATTTATAAAATTCCTTAGATTCAAGAAAAGCTGTATATCGACGCGAAAATTCAAGAAAATCATTTATTAATTGGATTAAATCATTTGCAAAAAGTTTGAGCTTTAAAATTTGTGTATTATTTAAATACGATGTTATTTTCTTGAATTTTCGCGTCGATATACAGCTTTTCTCGAATCCGAGCAATTTTATAAGTGTCAAATTCGGATTCTCCGCACATTTTTACCCCAAAATGGTCGTTTTTTGGCAAAAGTCGCATTTTTGCGACTTTTCGCTTCAATACATAGGTCTTCCCTGAATCAGAGAAGCGTTTTTTCGCTTCGAAAATGTCAAATTCGGATTCTCCGCATGTTTTACCCCTAGAGGAGTCATTTTCAAAAAAAATTTCGAAAAAATGTCACGTGGGTGGCCCCCTTATTGTGTATTAGCTCCTTAAGCTGATAATGCTTTTTGTATAAAAGTAGCCCACCAATTAAATCGGTGGCACAGCTGAACTTTTGAAAATAACTCTTTTTGAAATTTAGCACGTAAATCTCTGGGGATCTTTTAATTGTATTTTGCATCTGCTTTTAAAAGGTTTATTTTTAGGAAAGAAAGAGGCAAAGACAACAGAAAGCCTTCACAGAGGAAGCCCAAGGCCATTTCTGCCGCCAAAGAAAGGAGGGGTGTTAAAGTTTTGGGTATAATTTTGGGTTGCTTTACGATATGTTGGACGCCTTTCTTTATGTAAGAATTGTTATAATAATACAGGCTGGTCCCAAATTTTCCGTACACCTTTTAATTCGATATAAGCTGATGAATATTTTTCAGAAAAATCATCTATCTAGGGGTAATTTTATGTGGAGAATCGTTTGCGCGCATTTTCGAAGCATGGAAAATTTTATCTGACCCTGATTCAGGCAATTCATCAAATTATATCGAATAAAAAATGTACGGGAACATTTGAACCACCTTGTAATAATAAAAATTAATGACTTTAGTTATTTGAGCTACACGGATCTCGAAAATTGCATAAAAGTCGCCCGGACAACAAATCGCTATGGCCAAATGGTTAGGACTTTACGATTGCACTTTAAGCTCGCGAGTT
Organism: Acrobeloides nanus; assembly: GCA_900406225.1. Lineage (NCBI taxonomy): Eukaryota > Metazoa > Nematoda > Chromadorea > Rhabditida > Cephalobidae > Acrobeloides > Acrobeloides nanus. The sequence goes on along the minus strand of OZJO01005142.1, from coordinate 9,676 downwards.
CGAGTCCCGCTTGCATCCATTTGTTTTTAACTTTTTGCATTTTTTTAAAAGGAAGACTTCATTTTTTATAACTCACCGAGACAAATAAGATGACACCAAAATTATTGAATTTGAGCAATATTTAGGCTATTGAAACGAAAACATGAATCAGGGTTTTCGTTTCAATAACTAAAATATTGCTCAAATTCAATAATTTTGATGCCATCTTATTCGTCTCGGTGAGTTATAAAAAATGCTGTCTTTAAAAAAATTTTAAAAAACAGGCAAAAAAAGTTAAAAACAAATGGCGCAAGCGAGACTTGAACCCGTGCGCTTAAAGTGCAATCGTAGAGTCCTAACCATTTGGCCATGACGATTTGTTATCCGGGTAACTTTTATGCAATTTTTGGGACCTGTGGCAATAAGTCTTTTTCAAAAATCACCTATAAAGGGTATTTTCATGTGATTTTTGAAAAAAATTTGAAAATTTTTAACAAAAAAACGCAAAAGCACGGTTTTTTTGGCTCACTCTGTACACTAAACTCAATCTTTTAGAATGTATGTGGTGATACAATTTTGTGCTGATTGCCAAATAAGTCCTCATATTGAAATGTTTATTACCTGGTTGGGGTATAGTAATTCTGCCATGAATCCAATTATTTATACGGTAAAAAATTTTTGGAGCTACTACACAATAGGGAGGTCACCCATATGAAAAATTTTCAAAAAATTTTTCTGACTCTTCTAGGGGTGTGGGGAATCCGAATTTGACATTTTTGAAGCGAAAAAATGCTTGGAAGGCCTGTGTATTGAAGTGAAAAGTCGTAATAATGCGATTTTTGCGACTTTTCGTTTCAATACACAGGTCTTTCCTGAATCAGGTAAGCATTTTTTCTCTTCGAAAATGCCAAATCCGGATTCCCCGCATGTTTTTACCCCTAGAGGGGTCGTTTCCATAAAAAAGTTTGAAAATTTTTTTACGTGGGTGGCCCCCCTATTGTGTATTGGGTTGTTCCAAAAGTTTTTACACTTCACTTTTCACTTTACACTTTTCACTTTACACTTTTCACTTTACACTTTTCACTTTACACTTTTCACTTTTCACTTTTGAAAAGTGTCGAGTGAAAAGTGAAAAGTGTAAAGTGAAAAGTGTAAAGTGTAAAGTGAAAAGTGTAAAGTGAAAAGTGTAAAGTGTAAAGTGAAAAGTGTAAAGTGAAAAGTGAAGTGTAAAAACTTTTGGAACAACCCAATAGTAACTTCAAATTTTTAAAATTCACTTCACCGTTGACTTTTAGGTGTTCAATCGCGACTATCAGATTGCCTTAAAACGACTCTTTATCGGAGACAAGCCTCAAGCCCAATCAAATGCTCTATTACCAGCTACCTTTAGAAGGCCAGCTGTATGAAGTCGCTCAAAAATTGGGATGGTCCCCCAAAAATTTGAGTCGAGACCGTCTGATATTTCATAAAAGAATGACAGGCCAAAAATTTGAAGCATGCCATTATGGTTCGATCTTTATGAAAAATCAGTTGATATATTATATAGATTAATTTTTCAAATTGTATTTTTTATACTTTTACGTCATATCATTTTTGAATTTTGCTCAATTGTTGCCATAAAAATGTTCTTTGTGCTAGAATGTAAAGTTCACTGATCTCATTTTTAAATTGATAAATTTTCGTTAAAAATGATTTGGACAAGTTAAATCAGGAAAAATATTACCCTGTTCATGGCTAGACTTATACAAAGTGTCGGCTACATGGCGAAGTGGCAATTAGCACAAAACTATCCTGAAAGATGAGGGTTCGATCCCCGGGGTTCGGAATTTTGTAAGTAGCGAATCAAAAAATTTCTCCGACTCCCAACAACTAAAAAAATCTACTTTTTGGGCCACTCTATATAGTGCAGCATTCTTGACCTCCCTCATTCCCTGCCTATTATTAATGAACTTCAAACAAATATAAACATATGCTATCGGCTTATATAAAAAAGATATTATTCCGTTTATCATGAAATCAAAAACGACAAAGTAATTTCTATTATTGATAGATCTCTTTCTCGGCCAAGACCAAGATTATTACCCTAACAAAGCATAAAAGCTATATTTATGTGTAAACTAACAACTAACATATGGACACAAGTTTATGCCAAAAAGCGACATGAGTTAAGATAAAGGTCATTGTTGCAAACTTTGTATGCACAAATGCATAAGATTTGATAAGTACAGGATGTTTCAGCGGGTTGGAAACAACACTATTTCTTTGATATCTCGGCTTCCTAAAAGATTTTTCAATGCGGTTTTTTAGGAACTTAAGAGACACTTTCTTGAAAAGTTGTAGTTCAGGCGACAACTGTTAAACGGTTCGAGTGGGCTTCAAGTTGAATTTATTTAGTGAGATTAACGCATGGGAAAGTTTTTAAAAGTCATTTTGATTCAAAATTCGAGAAGCAAAAAATTCAAAACCTTGTCCGAAGTTCAAAAATCCAATTTTACGTTGATTTTTTTAATTTTATAACCTGCTTAAAACATCCTAGATAATTTTTTTCGGCAACTTTTCTTCCTGGCCGATGTATTTCAACACGGAGAACATTTCTAGCGTGGTTTCGAAAAAATCCGAGAAACTTCGAAAAAATTTTTTAAAGGGGGTATTTTTACGGCTTAAAGGACCACTAACAAGGGACCCTCAAGGTCTAACAACCTCAGATTTTTTCGAGACCTAGCTAAAAAGTTAGGAAAAAATGTGGAATGAACGAATATAATAGTCGCTTGATTGATTGGGTATAAATTTTTTGAGATATGGGGTCATAAAGTTGCAAAAATTTTCGATTTTTGCTTTGTGCAAAAATAATATAAGACTAGCGGGGTTCGAACCCGCGACCATAAAAATACGAGGCTGCTGCGTTGCCACATCACCATCGAGGTCAGTTAATGAAGACACGTTTTTTAAAATCAAGTACAGAAGACAGTTTTTGATGAAGGTACGAGAATCATGTCTCCTATACAAAATTTTAGTGGGGGTATCCCTTATTTTTCAATATTTTTGAATATTTTGGACCGTTGTGATCGGTCATTTTGTATAGGAGACATGATTCTCGTACCTTCATCAAAAACCGTCTTCTGTACTTGATTTTAAAAAACGTGTCTTCATTAACTGACATCGATGGTGTAGTGGCAACGCAGCAGCCTCGTATTTTTATGGTCGCGGGTTCGAACCCCGCTTGTCTTATATTATTTTTGCACAAAGCAAAAATCGAAAATTTTTGCAACTTTATGACCCCATATCTCAAAAAATTTATACCCAATCAATCAAGCGACTATTATATTCGTTCATTCCACATTTTTTCCTAACTTTTTAGCTAGGTCTCGAAAAAATCTGAGGTTGTCAGACCTTGAGGGTCCCTTGTAAGTTACAATCATATGAAAAAAAGACATATTCGAAAAGATCATGAAAAATGGAGCATTTTTTGTTTTTACGGCATGTTCTGAATCGTTGTAGTTTTCGAGATAGTTACGTTTGAAATTTTGAATTTGTGTACAAGCTCTTCGTTGTAATACACAAACTTTTTTGAATTTTTTGTGGAAAAATCGATTTTTGCATCGATTTTTTCAATTTTCATAAAATGAACATTGTAGCAATTTTTTATAGCTAAATGAGACGAACAAAATGACACCAAAATTATCCAATTTGAACATTGTTTTGGGTTATTGAAACGAAAANAATTTGTTACAAGCTCTTCGTTGTAATACACAATTCAAAAAAGTTTGTGTATTACAACGAAGAGCTTGTGAACAAATTCAAAATTTCAAACGCAATTATCTCGAAAACTACAACGATTCAGAACATGCCGTAAAAACAAAAAATGCTCCATTTTTCATGGTCTTTCCGAATATATCATTTTTCATATGGTTGTAAATTACTGGGCTGGTCCTTTAATCTCCGAGAAAAAATTTTTTCTAATTTTTTGCGATTTTTAGATTTACTTGCTTAATAACCTAAATCCATGCAAACTCTTCAAGATTATTTAGAAAATTGTGGTAATTTTAACATATAAAAATTTACAAAAATGTGTAATGTAATGCCGAGCTTTCTAGAGAACCGGCTACTTTGGACCTTGTGCCCCCTATAAGCTGGGTTGAAAGAACTAGTAACAGTTCTGGCCATCCGATGAGGATGTTACTACTAGGCAAAATCTTTTGGCCTCAAGCGGGGTTTGAACCAGCCTTGAGGGGGCGCCTGAGACAAGCCCAGTACCACCGAACCATGTCCCTTGGGGTAACCGCTCTAGTTCTACTCTAGTCATAACGCCGGCTCAACGGTAATGGATAGAGAAGGCGGCCGCGACTTTCCTGAACAACGTAGTGAAGACCGTTTTAAAATCTTATCGTTCATTTTTGAGTTATTAGCCTGACAAGATAGCCTTAATCCTTCAAAAAAACATAAGGGAGGACCCTTATCTCCGAAAAAAATTTTTTCAAAATTTTTGCAGGAATGACCCCTATAGGGGTAATTTCTAGGCGAAAAATCGATTGCGCGCATTTTCGAAGCATGAAAAATTAAGTTTGACCCTGAAAATCGGAAAAAAATTTTCGCATTGAAACGCAGTTCTACTCTGATTTTCAGGGTCAAACAAAATTTTTCATGCTTCGAAAATGCGCGCAATCGATTTTTCGACTAGAAATTACCCCTATAGGGGTCATTCCTGCAAAAATTTTGAAAAAATTTTTTTCGGAGATAAGGGTCCTCCCTTATGTTTTTTTGAAGGATTAAGGCTATCTTGTCAGGCTAATAACTCAAAAATGAACGATAAGATTTTAAAACGGTCTTCACTACGTTGTTCAGGAAAGTCTCTTCTATAATTCTGTACAATTTTTTTTTTTGAGTTGTCGGTGAAAAATTTTTTCCATATAATGAACATGGTGTGCGGCGTGCACCTGGCAGCGCGCAGTAGCTGTAAAGCTCTGGAAAAGCCAGAGTTTTACCCTAAGCCGATTGACTTCAAAATCATCAAAATCAGAGACAGAAAAATTGTTCACTTTTTTGGCCCTTTATTATTTTACTTTAAAGTAAAATGTTCGGCAGTGCCGCTCGGAATCATTCTCGGAGAAACCGCGAACGCGTTAGTTCTCGGCCCCCGGTAGTACTCAATTAACCGCTAAATATCTAATCAATAAGTAAAAACTAGTAAGCAGGAAGAAAATTTATTGTTTGATAAGCAAATTTTCTCTTTATAGGGCAATAACATCAACTTTGATCTGTGCTCATTTAAATCACATGCAAATTAGGCACAAACTATAAAAATCTATATGATGGCCCAAAAACGAATCGTTTATGGCTTAAATAAAAGTTGCTGATGTGTGCTGCAAGCAAAAATTTCCAAAACTTTTTCTTTACTGACATATGGCGTTTAAAAGATGGGTACCTTGGACACATGCATGAAAATGTACCCCAACAGTAAATACGTTCTAGAGCAGTCAGTTTAAAAGATTTTCCAATACTGTCTTTTTTATTTGCTTGGTATGATTTCTGGCTACAACTTTTATATGAACTATGTTGGGATCAGATCTGTTCCCATAGAGATTTTCGATTTTTACTATATTTTTTATAGACACAAAACATCGCAGTTTTGACTGAAAATGTCAAAAAACCGTTTTTTGATATGAGGAATAATTTCTCATCGTTTTTGAAACAATTCGAATAAAAATTAAAAAATCGATTTTGTTATGGTCATAAGTTCAACGAATAAACTTTATTGATCAAACAAGATGGAGAATACAATGCAGCAAGGCCTTAAAAGAGAATGTCATAATTTTATATAGGGTTTCTGCTTTTATATCTTTATTTCCAGATCTTTTGCAAATAAGCAAAATGTAATTCGGGTGTCTCGATTTTCGGGATAACTTTTCCTTCGACATTTACAAATATTGGTTCAACTCTAGTTGATTTGGTTAAAAGACATGCTTTTCTCATAAATTTGAAAAACGTCGAACGATAAGAAACATCATTTTTGGCCCATAATATTATAACTATCAAAGCATATAGATTAACTAACTAAAAATTTAATTTTATGCTTTAACGTAATGCAGATTACCGTCCAATAAATCATAACTGTATATCGGAAGGTCCATAGTAAAATTTCAATCTTGAACGAAACCCAGTTTAATATGGTTCCAGTTATGGTAAATATGACTCCAATTTTGATTATGGGCATTATAATTTTTAGAGCACGAATATTTTCATTTAGCTATAAAATATTTTTAAATATATAACGTTATGTCCACCGTGGCGGTCAGAGAAAAAATGGAAGAGGGACAAGAACAGAGGGGCAAGGATGTAGGGGGAAGAGGAGAACTTCTACCCCCACACTTACTTGATATCTTTGAGAAAGTTTGATATCGCTTCTAGCATTAATTTGTCTCAATTTTCTATTATATTTTGATAGCAATGCTATGGACTAAAAAATAGTAAATTAACCAAAGTTTTTTTCTCAGAAAACCTACCAAAATCGAAACAATATCAACTATTAATGCAAAACTTTGAGTATAATTTAAATCGACACCAATATGAAATCGGCATATTTCTATCAAACCACTAATAATATAACATCCGATCGAAAGGCCAATAGATAAAAATATGCCATATTTAACTTGTTTTTCGTAAAAACTTCGATACATCGTAGCCACTGTTCTTTCTATGAATATTACTATCCATAAAAATCGTAGAAGTGTAGCGCCAAAATTCATCATAATTACAGCAGCCATATGCAAATTATAATTATCAAGTGGTATAATACGCTCTTCTTTTATACATATAAAACAATGTATAGTATATGAGATGCAAATATAAAGAAAGGCAAACATGAGGTTGAAATGAAGAATGCTAAAAAGTTTTCTATAAGAAAAGTAAGTCAAAACTCACTCACCAAAAGTTAGGATGAAAACGATTCCATTCTAGTTTTAAGATTAAAGAAAGCGAAAATATGCAAAGTACGGAATTAATCGGAGCGATTACTATACCAATATAATAGAATCCTTTTTCATAGGTATCCATATGTGAATACATAACGGCTACAGTGTCGTTGAATGAAGACATATTTACACTGCTCTAAAAATTGAATACGGATAAAGCTTCAAGGTATTTCTAAAAACATGACAGTAACCTGAAAAACGGCATAAATTTTTTTCCTATTAAAATATATGTGTTTTCGAAGTGCGATATCTTTTTAGTTCCAAATGCATTGTCCAAGAAAATTGAAGTGTTTTCTTTTTTAGACATTGATTTATCAAACAGCTATGAATTTTTTGTTCAATTTTCGGTATACCAATTCCTTACACATTTTTATATCAATCAAATAAGTATGGTCCTGAATCTCGACGATCCAGAACTTCAAATCCCATCCCATTCTCGACTTAACAAAACATCAAATTTTTACGAATTTTCGATTTTTTTAATACCAAGATTCAATTTTTTACACGAAGGAGGATTTTGATCATGAGTGAATGAATAAAACTTCAAAAGTTGACAGAATTTTCGATTTACGATATTTTTTATTTGTTAAATAAAATTTCTAATCCCAGTGAACCAAACTCGTTTAACATATAAAAATGCTCAATTTAAAAATCACATCCCATCTCGAAAACCCCGAATAAAGAAGGGATTTCGTCTCAACCTAGACAATCCCGAGCTTTCGAATTTCTAAAAATCGATCTCCTATATAAGGGAGATTTCGAATTGAGATTAAACGCTCGTATATATTGAAATCAATCGAAAAAATGCAAATGTAAGATGTTTTAAAGAATTAAACTCATGAAATTTTACGTAAATCTAACACGCCATTTTCTCATGCAAAAATATACATGGTTTTTAATCAAATAAGTCTAAAATTGTCTTGCTATTTGTTTGACTACATACTTGAATCAATCTTATTTTCATAATCCAAATTGTTATGTAAAATAGCTTTTAATATTCTCATGTGGTATCCATAAGAAAAATTTCATTTTCTCTTAAATTACATTTCCTAATTTTTCAATAAAGATACAATATTCTAAAATTAAAATTTAATTGATAAACTCGGTTTTCTCAATAAAATATAAAAAGTTGACAGTGGTTAGCGCTTCGGTAACACTCCGATAGCTGAGGGTTCGATCCCACTCGGAGTCCATTTTCTTTTTACATTGTCAAAAATCGATGAGAATTTTTGCCTAGGGATATTTTTACATGGGAAACACAAATATGCATAGTATAAAAATACCGTTAGGCAAAAATTTTCATCGATTTCGGGCAATACAAAAAGAATTGACTTTGAGTTAGATCGAACCCTGGACTATGGAGTGCTGAGAGCGCTAACCATTGCGCCATCATGTGACAACTTTTTTCAATATCATCAAGGAAAACAACGTTTATTCTTATTATGAAAAAAACTAAAATGTCTTTTTGGATTTTAAATACAAATATTTCGAGTTCGGGATTTGGAAATTTGAAAAACTTATTTCAATTGACTAAATCTTTGGCAAGAATTCAACAATTTTGTAACTACCCAATAAAATGATGATCGAGCGTTTCATTAATTATACTAGAAGTAACAAGAGACCGAGCGCTCAGCGCTCAGAAGGAGGTGAAAAAAGAAACGGAGCTCGCCAATTCACGAGACCTGTGATCTCGAACTTATGTGAGCGCTTCGCGCTCGAAGTAGAAAATCCTATTAGTAGGGAATTTCCTACTTTTACAATATTGATGCAAGATTTGCATATTTTGAAAAAAATTTTCCGGGGTCAAAATCAAAAAACTTGTTTGCAGATATTATTTTTTCGACATCAATAACAACTGTGACGTTTAGTCATGTTTGGCTTTACCGTTCAAAAAAGTATACCATCCACTTACTATATTATATTAGAAGATTGCGATCCAGGCAACAAAAATAGTATATTGTAAATCTGCATTGGACCGATTGTATAACTATGCATATTTTTCGATTATAAATTTTCACATAAAAGGTCATTTCTTTTACATTTGACCTTGCCCTCGAGTTTACAAAAATCGACTTTATTTCTGACTCCAAATATTTTGTAAAGAAACAAAATGTAAATCAGCAGTTTCTATTTTCGGAATAACTTTTCCTTCATCATTAACTAATCGGGAACTTTTTCCCGATTTTCGAACGTCGTGGGCCAAAGAGAAATACAGAGTGATTTCATTTTCATTTGAAATAATTATCTCCATTGTGGGTGTACTCCATAAGCTTATATTAGATGTTCCTCCATAGATCCAGCTTTTTAATCTTATATTAAAAGCTTCCGTTAATCAGCAAATCTTCTGGCTAAGAGGGTGGGATTTAAAGGTAGAAGCCTTTAATATGCCAAACTAAGAGTTCTTTCTAAGGTTTCTGTCTCTTCTCATGTCAAGATCAATTTTTTTAAATATACAAACAGTTTTGTTTTTCATGTTTTATTTATTATCTTTCACTTAAAATCGTGAATTATTCCAAGTTTTATCCTAATTATTTCAGATAGACGTGCATTTTCACTTGCTTAATTTTGTCTAACGAGAAAATCTCTAAAGTGAAAATTTTATTTCCTAGTTCAAAATGGGTAGTGGTAAGAATTTTATTTTAAAAAGGTTTAAAAAAAATAAATTTAGTTAATACAACACCTCGAAAAAAGACCTCTTCTGTAACAAATTTAAAAAAGAATCGCTTCAG
>OZJO01005141.1:0-10811 GCA_900406225.1 Acrobeloides nanus | reverse complement strand
ACTAAAATTTTACCTCCGCCTCCTCCGCCACCACCGCCGCCACCACCGCCGCCACCACCGCCGCCGCCACCGCCGCCGCCACCGCCACCTAAAGTTTGCTTTCTTAGATAAAGGCCCGGTTGTGAAAGAGTTTGATTTTAATATTTCGAGATACGAGGAATTCAATGGTAAAAAAGTTTTTGATAAAAAGTTTCCATTGTAAAGTTTAGTTCAAAGCTCGGGATCAAACCAGCGCTCTGGGTCCGTACCGATGGCGCAGTAGCATGTCGCCAGATTTTGGACTCTGTAGCACTGGTTCGACTTCCGACTCTCGAACCAATATTTCATAGGAAAATTTTTATCAAGAAGATTTTATTACCATCGTATTCCTCGTATCTCGAAACACCTATCTCACAGGCCTACATGTGTTAAAAAACCACAGTAAGATAAAACATAACATACCTCCTCCGCCTCCAGCACCACCTCCAGCACCTGCACCGCCTAAAAGTTTATTTGTTAAATGCACAACTACTTCACTTTACCAAAGTAAAGTGAAACATTGAGAGGCCAAGATAAAGTAAAGTGAAATTTTTGGAAGACCGGGTCAAGTAAAGTAGAATAAAGTTTAAAAAATCCGCAATAAAGTATAGCCCATTTCCAGCCAAAAAGTTAAAAGCTTTTCCAAAAGTGGTTAGGACACGCGACCTCCCGATCTGGCAAGTTAGGAACGTTGAAACGATGAGTTCGAATCTCAGACGGAGACAAATTTTTTGCTTTGTCGGACAGTTGTCAAAATAACATTACATTCTTGTTTCTTGTTAAAAATTACTTTTAGAGGATGGTTTTCTGCTAAAATTTTTTAAACATTTCTCCCCGGCGTGGATTCGAACCCATGACCTTCTGAGCCACAAATTGACTAACCTCTTACCAACTTGTAGTAAGGTTTTTGACTTTTGCTGGAAATGAACTATACAACCTTACCTCCTCCCGCTCCTTCGGCTCCAGCACTTGCAGGAGCTTCTGGCGCTTCGGCCGGAGCTTCTGGCGCTTCGGCCGGAACTTCTGGCTCTTCGGCTAGAGCTTCTGGCTCTTCGGCTGGAGCTTCAATTGCTGGTGTAGGTTCTCCTGTCGTCGTTGTCGTTGTCAGTTCTCCTGTCGTCGTTGTGGTAGTAGGTTCTGGCTCAGTCGGTAAAGGCCTTTCTTCTCTAACTGCTTGGTTTGGCGAAGCAAAAGCCAAGATTACTCTATAAAAAATATTTGTGAAAAAACACTATATATAAGGTAGATTTTAACCGTTTTTCAAGAATTTTGTTTCGAAGCAATACTTGGAATCGAAGAAAAAATTACAAATGTTTGCAAAAAGCTATAGGCCTAGGCCGTGCCGTGAAGCGTGTTGCACATTTGTTTTTAATTTTTTGAAGTATTACAAAATCTAGTTTTCTATGTTGAGACAATGTTCAAGGTTTTCGGTTGTTTTTGAAATTTGAGATTTACAAAGGCCATAAGCCTAGGATAGTTTTTTATAACCTTAGCCCACTAATAGCCAGTATAGTGAAAAAGTTTTGGAAATGATGCCAATTTGTAGAGCTCGATTTATTGACCAGGAATATGTCACAACTTATGGTTGAATGTTGAGAAAATAGTCCACCATTATGCCCTGATTACGGGAAACGGTACTATATTACTTTAGAGGACCAAATTTAAAAGGGTTTAAATTTTTGGGAAATTCACCCTTTATGGAGGTTACTTTATGTGTAGAATTCCAAAATCGTGTTTTTAAAGGCCCAAAAATAATTCCATTCTGCTGCGTACAGAGAGGGTAAGCCACTGTTTCCTCTAGTGGCATACTGCACGACAATCAAAGTGCCTTAATGGTTTATGAGGAAATGTCTAAGTACCTGACTATGCATGTGCGTAGATAACAGATAACTGATAGTGAGGTGTGGAGCTCACTTGTGATGGGATGTGGTGGTAATGAATACAGAAATCGGCTATGGAGGGCAATCCGGAAAAAATTTTTTACCAAAAATCATTAGGGGGACCCTAATGATTTTTTTCACATTTTTGCCGAAATTTTGACAAAATCATAAGGGTCCCCTTAAATTTTTTATTTTTTCCTAACACGCGAATCATCCCAAAATGCATAAGCTTCACTGTCTCTTGGGGCATGTTTCCGAATTCGTAACGCGATGAGGCTTTTGAGGATTAGCATCCGAGTAGCCGATCAAACACCTTTACGCTCTTATTAGTGAAGATAAACGCCAATTTTCGGGACTAAAGAGGAACGCTTATTTAGGCTAGTCGCACGCCAACAGACCCTTAGAAACATTTTTTCGATTGCAAATGAATTGTTTTCAGTTCCTTTCTTCTAAGAATATGCTGTTGATGTTTTGAGTGAAGGTTAACAGTCAAAATTGAGCCCTACAAATTGGCATCATTTCCAAAAAAATTTTTCCATCATAATGGTCCCTTAAACACTTATGTGCATTCTCTTCTAATTTTACACATATCTTTATCGGCAAATTGTATTTTAACAGCAAAATCATTCTTTGAAGCAACTACTTCGTAATTTCTTCCCAAAAATTCTTCTAGATTTTTCTAAAAGCAACACAAATCAATAAAGCTTAAATAATTCTTACTTGTGTAATGTTCGAAAGAAGATCCTCTTCTTCCAACGACAGAATCCCTCCATCCTCTTCACCTATTGCTTGTCTTCGGGCACGTCGTACTTTCTTAAACTCATCCCAAGATTTATCCATCATGTATTCGACTTCGGCACTACAACACAGATAACCTAGAGATTTGATTAGTTAAATAAACACAAGACTCGCCATCTTCATTAATAAAGCATTCATGAGGGGTTTTACAAGTCGTATAACATTTCGGTTTCCGATTCGCAGGCGTACAAGTAGCTTCGGCATCTCGTATTTGATTGGAATCCAGAATGCACTGTTGATTATAACACTTTTCTAGAAAAGGCTAAACTTCATTTCCCTTCAAACGACAAAAAAGTTGGCAATGCATGACCCAGTGGGTTTTGGACGTTACGAATTAGAGGCCTCAGGCTTACAGGAACGATCAAAATAAAGCATTCTTAATTTTTACTTTTTTTCTAAGATAAGCTAGAAAAAAGCTTAGCCAGTCTAAAAACTTAAAACCTGAAAAACCTAAGCCTAGCTTTGTAAGCCTAAGACCAAAGTCTAACAATCTAAGTTGAAAAAGGTAAAAATTAAGAGTGTTGTAATTTTGGTCATGCAACCTAATTTGTGACGGCCAAAACCCACTACATCATGCGCCGCCAACCTGTTTTGTAATGGGAAACGGAGTTTAATATATGAACGGGCCCTTTAAGATAAAGAAAATCTTGCTTTCGAATCCTGCGGTTCCTGCAGTCATCGCGTTTTCCATATGCATCATATAATGTGTATCCCATTGCGTAATAACAAATTCATGTGTCTACAATTTACATATAATAACATTTTTGTAAAATTACATTAGGCGTTAAATACATGTCTGTATCAATGACCAGCGAATCTTCACCACAGTCTAGACAGCATCTGTCTTGTCGGTTACAGCTACTACTTAAAGGCTTTTCCTCTCTAACTGGTTGGTTTGGCGAAGCAAAAGCCAACATTACTCTATAAAAAAATATTTGTTAAAAATATTTCATAAGGTAGATTTGACCGTTTTTCAAGAATATTGTTTCGAAACAAAACTTGGAATTGAAGAACAATACTAAATTTTTGAAAAAAGCTATAGGCCTAGGCCGTGAAGCGTGTTGCACATTTGTTTTTAATTATTCGGAGTGTTGCAAAATCTAGTTTTTTCCACCCATTGATCCTTTAAACACTTACGTGCATTCTCTTCTAATTTTACACATATCTTTATCGGAGAATTGTATTTTAACAGCAAAATCATTCTTTGAAGCAATTACTTCGTAATTCCTTCCCAACTTTTCTTCTAGATTTTTCTAAAAGCAACACAATTCAATAAAGCTTAAATAATTCTTACTTGTGTAATGTTCGCAAGAAGATCCTCGTCGTCCAACGACAGAATCCCTCCACCTTCTTCACCTTCTGCTTGCTTTTCTGCTTGGGTACCTTTTATTCTCTTGAATTCATTCCAAGATTTATCCATAATATCTTCGACTTCAACACTACAACACAGATAACCTAGAGATTTGATTAGTTAAATAAACACAAGACTCGCCATCTTCATTAATACGGCATTCTTGAGGGGTTTTGCAAGCCGTATAACATTTCGGTTTTTGATTCGCAAGCGTACAAGTAGCTTCGACATCATGTATTTCATTTGACTTCAGATTGCACTGTTGATTATAACACTTTTCTAGAAAAGGCTAAACTTCATTTCCCGTCAAACGACAAAAAAGTTGGCAATGCATGGCCCAGTGGGCTTTGGACGTTACGAATTGGAGGCCTCAGGCTTACAGGAACGACCAAAATTATAACATTCTTAATTTTTACTTTTTTTCTAACAAGGGAAGGGTCACAATTGATGGTGCGATTTTCTGAAAAGACCTATATATTCGTGTAGATCATACCCATGTTTGTTAAAAAATTTTTGATTTTAGCTGAACCTGGTCACTTCTCGCCGAGTGTGAGGCCTCTAAAGATTCAAAAATATTTTTCAAGCATTTTTAAGCATAAAGATTCGGTCAGAAATGATCAAAAACAAACTGGGTTATTTTACCGCAAATTTGACTCATTTCACCGTTTTAGACCATGCCCTACATCCATAGACCGTTTTTGGAGTGATTTAGAAAAATGTTTGAAAATCGATTTTTTGAGACCCTAGGCCTAGGTCTTTTCAGAAAAATCACAGATTTTTTAACAAACATGGGTATGATCTACACGAATATATAGGTCTTTTCAGAAAATCGCACCATCAACTGCGACCATTTCATTGTAAGCCTAAACCGGAGAAAAGCCTAGCCAATCTAAAAACCTAAAACCTGAAAAACCTAAGCCTAAGGTGTAAAAATCTAAGTTGAAAAAAGGTAAAAATTAAGAGTGTTGTAATTTTGGTCATGCATCCTAATTTGTGACGGCCAAAATCCACTACATCATGCGCTGCCAATCTGTTTTGTAATGGGAAACGGAGTTTAATATATGAACGGGCCCTTTAAGATAAAGAAAATCTTGCTTTCGAATCCTGCGGTTCCTGCAGTCATCGCGTTTTCCATATGCATCATATAATGTGTATCCCATTGCGTAATAACAAATTCATGTGTCTACAATTTACATATGATAACATTTTTGTAAAATTACATTAGGCGTTAAATACATGTCCGTATCAATGACCAGCGAGTCGTTACCACAGTCTAGACAGCATCTGTCTTGTCGGTTACAGCTACTATGTAAATCTGGTGGATATCCAGTATCGTCATCAACTGGAGCAGGGTATCCAGTATCGTCATCAATTGGAGCAGGGTATCCAGTGTCAGAATCAATTGGAAGAGGGTATCCAGTGTCCGAATCAATTGGAAGAGGGTACCCAGTATCCGAATCTATTGGACGAGGGTATCCACTATCAGAATCGATTGGAACAGGGTATTCATTATCAGAATCGATTTGAACAGCTACAGGTCCCACAGATCCTGTATCTTCATTCGGTACAGTGGGACCAGCCGTAGCAGCATAGCCATTCGTATCATCAGAATATTCGAAATCAGAAGGACGAGGAAGTGCGGGTGGCTTGATGTTTCCAGATTTAGTTGGAATAGGACCTGGATGAACTAGAAATTCATTTGGAGGAAGGAGTTTCTTGGGAACAAGATATTCGGAATTTGGCGGAATAGGATATTCATTTGGAAGAGGTTTTTTGGGAACAGGATACTTATCGGATACACCACCACTATCATATCCATCCAGAGGAATAGGAGATTTCGCAGGAACATGATTTGCCTTGTCAGTCGGAACTTCATATCCATCAGGTGTACCAGGATATTCGAAATTCGTAACAGGAACATGCGTGGTACATTTGTTTGATGGGTTGCTGCACTCTACAGTGGTCAACGGCTTTTGGTTGGTTTCTATCTGATGCTGAGCAGCTGTTGCCTTATACTGAGAATCTGTGGAATCAGAATATCCATCATTTGGAGCGCCATTAGATGGAAGAGGAGATCCCCTGTTTGGAATAGGATTCGTCTCAATCTCATGTGGAAAAAGAGAATTCATAAAATTCACAAGATAAGGATCATCAGCTGGAACTACATCTGCTTCAACTTTAGCGCGATTTACGACTGTTGGGACAGAATTATTAGCAACACCCTGGTATTCATCGATCGCTCCATGGTCTTCGTCTCGAACAGAATTTTCCTGGGAAATCGGACTATATGGCTTAGCATCGGGTAACTCAGTCGGCCAATAAATCGGTTCAACCGCAAACTGATTCGGAGCAGCATGCTGAATTGGTGCCTGTTTGCTGTCTTCAACAAGTTTTTCTATTGCTTCATAGTCAGCATCTGAATCTGAAAAATACTCCAAATCTATATCCGGGGAAACAGGAAGAGAAAATACGCTAATTTGTATTATGAAAATTAGCATAGCAATAAAATATTTGATAAATAAGTTATAATAAAGCAACATCTTTATGAAGTTTATCTAAAAGTGATATACAGAGGTAGTGATGTATCAACAGAGGTAGTGATGAGATAGTGATACAGGGGTAGTGATGTAGCCTGTATCAACCGGATCGGAAAAATAACGCGATTATGATGGCTTTGTGGTCAAAGGCGTTTTATGTCATTCTACAGGCAATAGTTCAACCCTCTCATGAACCGAATTGTTTTTGCATCAGATTCCAAATTATCTTATTTTCATCCCTAAAGGTTATTTTAGATGGGGAACACGATTCTGGCATTAATTTTAGACATGATAGAACCATGAATAAGAAAGCTTGATTTTTTTAAGCCTACGGCCTAAGCCTAATAAGGAAACATATCGCACACCATGTTCATAAGTTGAAAAT
This sequence comes from Acrobeloides nanus, assembly GCA_900406225.1. Lineage (NCBI taxonomy): Eukaryota > Metazoa > Nematoda > Chromadorea > Rhabditida > Cephalobidae > Acrobeloides > Acrobeloides nanus. Next base: position 3,842 of record OZJO01005141.1, on the reverse strand, counting down.
TTTTTTGTGGAGGGAAACAAAAAAACGAATTGTAAAACGATAGTTTATGATGTAACCAATTTTTTGAAAAAGTCTGTATATTGACACGAAAACATGAGTTTTGCTCAAAAAGACCGATTGGACTGTATTCAGCATATACTCTTACCCACTACTGAAAAAAATTTTCATCGAAAACGGATGAAAAATGATGAAATTAGAGCATTTTTATGAGCCGCAAGGATAACCCAATACAATGGAACATATAGGAAGAGCTTGTTTTGATCAGAACTCGAAAAATCAAAGAAAACTTTTAGAACGGTTTTTTTTAAAGTTGTTATTTACATCATAAACTATCGTTTTACAATTCGTTTTTTTGTTTCCCTCCGCAAAATAAAATGAACACGGTGTGTATCGTACTAGGAAAAATTCAAACGACTTCATTCCTTCAAAAATCGATTGGAAAATATTTGTTAGGTGGTATATAGACCAAAAAATATTCTAACGGAAATTTTAGTCTTATTTATCTATTTTTTCTGGGAGGTCAATTTCTATCCTTATAAAGGGTTTGGGGTGTTCTTGGAGTATAAAAAGCGTACTTTTGACCCCCAAAACAATTTTTTCAGGGAAAGTGATATTCTACAAAGTTGTTCTCCATAAAATTTCAGGTTATAATGTCTCCTTGCGGACAAAATTTGATGACTAGAAAACGAGTTAAAGGGGGGTCCGGTTTGTGGTTACTTCGTGAAAAGTGAGGTTCAAAATAGGCCGGATAGAAAATTTTAAAAAAATTTTTTTAACAAGTGACCCTATAGGGCTAATTTTATGCGGGGAATCTATTGCGCGTACTCCCGAAGCTTGAAAACCCGATTCAGGGAAGGGATTGATGTTTTGAAGCGTAAATCTGAAAGTGCGATGTTTTGGTTTTTTCCCTGAATCAGATTCCACGCATTCTCAAAGCATGAAAACGTACTCCTGATCCGGTTTCGGCTTCAATACACTGATTCCTTTCCTGAATCAGGGTCAAGGAAGCATTTTCAAGCTTCAGGAGTGCGCGCAATCGATTCCCGCCTAGAAAAACATAAGAATCGACGATTTTTCTATAAAAATCCGAAATTTTTGATTTCCGCTTCAAAGCATCAATCCCTTCCCTGAATCAGGATCAAGGAAGCGTTTTCAAGCTTCGCGAGTGCGCGCAACCGATTCCCCGCATAAAATTACCCCTAAGGGGTCATTTGTTAAAAAAATTTTTTTTAACTTTCTATCCGACCCTATTTTGGACCCCACTTTTACGAAGTGACCACAAACCGGACACCCCCTTTAAGGTCATTTATGCAAATTTTATATTAATTTTGTGTTCTTGGAGCATAAAAGCATACTTTTGACTCCCAAAACGATTTTTTCGGGGAAAGTGATGTTCTAAAAAGTTATTCCCCATAAAATTTCAGGTTGAATGATACATCTCTGGAAATTTTTGGCTGGGTATAAAAAAGTTTATGGTATATATTTTGTGACACCCAGAGCTCGTTTTTCTCGAAAAGTTTGTTTTAAAAAAAGGAACAATTGAAAACATGAAAAAATCACAAAATATAAAAAATTTAAAATTGGAAAAACCTTAGGTTTACCAATTTTTTTAATTTTCATTCGCTTTGTTGGCGTAAATGAAGTTTAGCGAAAGCGAACATTCTCGATTAGAAAGGGAAATGGCTTGGTGAATAGCCTCTCTTAATAATAAAAGGATAACGGGTAAGAGCATTTTTACAATCAAATGACTCTCGATTAAAAGAGAAATGGGTCAATTTCTCGGTTTTTTGTATCATATCTCATTAAATTTTATCAGCGTTGACATAAAGTATTTATAGTTTGTTTTTATGAGAAACATCAAGATCAGATTTTTTTAAATATAAAATTTTATTAAAATAAAACCCCAACAAAAACAATCCATAGAGTTAAAATATAGGACTTTAGGATTATTTTGAGGCCAAAATCATCGAAAATGAAGTAAAACGGTCAGAATTATAACAATTTGAATATTGGAAATTCCGGACTCGGGATTTCCCAAAAACCTATGTTTGAGATATGACTGTAAGGCTGCCCGCTGGTTGTCTCAAAATGATTTCGAGACTAGATGCGCCTTTAAATGTCTCGAAATAGTCTCAAACTAGTCTCGAATTAAATAAATCGCGTTCGAGACTATTTCGAGCATTTGTCTCGATTCGAGACATTTAGAGTCTCGAAATCATTTCGAGACAACTAGTGGGCAGCCTAAAAGCAAAAGTTTAAAAAAATCACGAATTTCGGAATTTGACAAAAAAATGGCCGTTTGTCTGACAAGGAAAGCTCATTCGGTGCAACACCCCTATGGAAAAAAGCTTGGCGGGGTTTTTGAGTTTGGGTCATAAGGATAAAAACGGTATACGATCTGGATCCGAACAGGAAGAAAAATTTTTTTACTCAATCTATTATAGTTTTATTTTTTCAATAAAGAAATCAGGTTGTCTAAAATGTTTATGTTTCTTCTTGTTCATATTTGACGACTCTAGACGCACGCAATCAATTTTCTTATAGAACCGATCGGAACTAATATCAGTCATCTGTTAGAACATAATAGTGCATTTTCTCTAACAATGAAAGGGCAAAGAATAAGAACACTTTAATGCTCAAACGATTCTCGATTAAAAAAAAGTTAATCGAAATGGGTTAATTGTTCGTCTCTTGTATCGGATCTCATTCAACTTTATCAGTAAAATGGCGATGCTAAAGTTTTTAATGGATTTCCGCTTAGATTCACGTATTTTTAATGGGGATTTTTTTCTAATAAACTTCTGTTATCGACAAACAAGGATCTGCTTTCAATTTAGCTATAGAACCAAGATCTTTTACGACAATAGCTTGTAGTGAGTAATAAATTTTTATAAATATTTAAAAAATAAATAAGAAGAATATTTATTTTTGTCGCTTTGGCAACGATCCAGGGTCAGATCCAGGATCCTGATCTTCAGGTTTTCTTTTTGGTGCTAATTGACTTGTTGCAGGATTATGCTTTCGAATTTCGCTTAAGAATTCTTTACTACGTTTGGCCACATCTTCAGAGGTTATTTTCCCAAGCTTTAGGTCCAATTGTAAAGAGGCTAATTTCTTTGCAAGCTCATTTCTGGCTTTTGCATCAGGTAGTACTGCCACAAGCTGGGTATTGTATCGATTTACCCATTNATTTACCCATTGAGCAAACTGAAAATTAAATTTGAAGTATAATGCTTTCAAATAGAGGTTAGCATTTGGGGGACAAGGTCAATCATAGGTGTATAAGGAGGTGGTCGTTCAGAGTGGTTGCGGTACGTTTGACGACCTTTTTTTGGTTGACGCGCTTCACGTCACAAATTTTTTTAACGTGCCGTGCCGCAAGCGCATGCGGTACGTTTTTCATTTTTCCCTTGTGGCATGCGGTACGTTTTCATTTTTCGGGCCTCATGCTTCTGTATTAGGGTGGGAGGCTCCCACCCCCTATTTTCCTATGAGGTCAATAGTAATCCGCGGCCGAAGGGACATAAGTTGCCAAAGGGGTAAAAATTTAGATTTTTGTCTCGCAAATTTTCCCATAGCAAAAATTTTTATTACCCACAAGGACACAAATTTTTTGTTCGCCCCTTCCAAAAAAAGTTTTCTCAGTACATAAATTTTTAATTCCCCCCCCCCCCAGTTTTGTCCCAAAATTTTTATTTTGTTCAAGATTAAAAATTTGGATTTTGTCCTCCATGTTTTGAGTGGAAGAAAAATTTCATCTTTCTCCCCCACCCATCCCAATCTCTTATAGTATTTTTGTGTGTTGGTTGTCACTAATGCTGTCACCCAGAATCATAAGTTTT
>OZJO01005140.1:0-10648 GCA_900406225.1 Acrobeloides nanus | reverse complement strand
AATTTTTTGAACTTGAATTTGTGTTCAAGTTGCACTTATTTTTAAGTAAAATATTTTTGACATAAAATACAAAGAAAGTACTTCTATACAGGTGCTAATTACCACAAATTTCTAGTTTTATTTTCTTGTTACTACGGTTATATGCATTGGATTACACAAATTTCCGGCATATTCGAAGTTCCGAGAATTTTCAGAATTGTTTTTGTTTGAATGTTTTCGTTTTAAAAAGATAGTTTTTATTTTTTATGAAAACATGTAATCTTATAAAACTAAAACAAAAACAAAAAGACAAATAATCCAGAAAAATACTATTTTAAGTCTTTGAATTTTTATAGAGTTCTTCTATAAATTATATGTATAAAAAAGACAACAAGATTAATTTGAAATGTCTCGGTGAAAAAAGAACAAAAAATAACTAGATATTCGGTTGGTGGGTGTAGACATTTCACTAAATAGACATTTCACTAAAAAAAGTAGACATTTCACCAAAAACTCCTGCAAAAAATCGATTTTTGTGGAGGAGTGTAGACATTTCACCAAAAAACATGTTTTGATAATTTTTAATGCAATTTTTGGTGAAATGTCTAACTTTGAATTTGGTGAAATGTCTACACCCCGGTTGGTGCATAATTATCAGCAATAAAGATTTTAAATGGTTATTTAATGCTTCATAATTTTGCGCTTTAAATTTTTTTACTAAATAAATTCCTCTATATTTTAACTTAAAAATGCGAATCGATAACCATATTCACATTCTACATATCTTGCTAAAGCCTGTTTTTTCACAAATACCGAGTTGCGGATTTTTTAGACTCCATACCGAGTTTCAAATCCGGGTGACGAACATTTCTTTTTGCCTCGTTTTGTGTTTGCAAAAATGTCAAGAAAACTATTTTTTAGAAAATAAAAATCGACAAAGTCAATGCGTAACGTTGTAAAATAGGCTTTCAGGATTTTTAAGCTCAAGAACATCAAAACGGATGAAAACTGACGGAGGAGATGAGTTTTGAAACTTTTCCCTCTCTATAGAGAAGAAAATATCAATTAGAGTCCAAAGACCGAATAAAACGGATCGATTTCGGTTCCATTCGGTTCTAATTGGTTCCGACACCCTCAGTTCCGGTTCTATTCGGTTCCAATCGATTCTTTAATCTTTCGGCTCGGGTTATTTTGGTGGTATTCGATTCCAGATATAAATTCACACGTCGGCAGATCTTTTTTGATGATTTTCGGTGCAAAATGTTATCATTTATTGACCAATTCCCAGTTTTTTACCCCAAAATGGGTAGATACCTTTTCAAAACTTTTTGGTGAAAAAATTTTGGTCGCCTTGCTGTTTGTAGCAATAAAGTTCTGATACTTATTTGCGTTAAATATTCAATATCGGCTACAACATATAGATTATAGCATGTTTTATGCAAATTTTGTCTTAAAAATTGATTTGTCTTTAAAAAGTTGCATATGTTTTGATAGGCTTTGACTTCTAATGGCCATTACTTGAATCAAGGTCATCCATTTTTTATGGTCTTGATGTCGTTGAGTCGCTCTGAGCATGGACAAAGTTCATATATTAAAATTTCCAGTTGTTGCCTCAAGATATAAAATTTTAAGTTTTTGGGTAATGTATTGGGTTGTTCAATTGAAGCTCAAAAAATGCTCTAATTTCATCATTTTTCATCCGTTTTCGATGAAATTTTTTCAGTAGTGGGTAAGAGTATATGCTGAATACGATCCAATCGGTCTTTTTGAGCGAAACTCATGTTTTCGTGTCAATATACAGACTTTTAAAAAAAATCGGGGTTTTTTATATCCTTAAAATGGCTCAAAAATTTGTATTCCCTGAATCAGGGTTAGAGAAATTTTTCATGCCTCGAAAATGCGCGCAATCGATTCCCCGGCTAGAAAAACTCTAGTAGGGATGAAAATTTCGTCAAAAATCGACTTCTATAACCAAATATCCACATTTTCACATTCATTTGCAACATTGAAAAACACCAATTTTTTGAAAAAGTCTGTATATTGACACGAAAACATGAGTTTCGCTTAAAAATACCGATCGGATCGTATTCAGCATACACTCTTACCCACTACTGAAAAAAATTTCATCGAAAACGAGCGAAAAATGCCGATTTTCGATATATTTTTTGGGCGGCAACAGCTTATTTTATTGGGTTGTAACATAAGTTGTTGCCGCCCAAAAAATATATCAAAAATCGGCATTTTTCGCTCATTTTCGATGAGATTTTTTTCAGTAGCGGGTAGAGTGTATGCTGAATACGATCCAGTCGGTCTTTTTAAGCGAAACTCATGTTTTCGTGTCAATATACAGACTTTTTCAAAAAATTGGTGTTTTTCAATGTCGCATATGAATTTGATAATGTCGATATTTGGTTATAGAAGTCGATTTTTGACGAAATTTTTGACCTTACTAGGCTTTTTCTAGTCGGGGAATCCATTGTGCGCATTTTTGAGTCATGAAAAATTTCTCTAACCCTGATTCAGGGAATATTAATTTGAATATTTAATAGCGGCTAGTCGATTTTGAATATTGAATTTTCTCGCTAGTCGATTCTGAATCGGTTAGCGAAAGTTGAATATTCAATATCGGCTAGCCGATTCAGAATCGGCAGAAATTCAATATCGGCTACAACATATAAAAACGAATGCTACAATGTATACCAAACGAAAGCTGGTAATTTATGCTACAACTTTTGTGAAGATCACTTTTATGGAAGCACTGTTAAAGCGCTTAAAATAGACAATCTTTGTCAAAAGGTCTATATAAAAACTGAGGTCACTGCAAAGAATGTAAATTTTATGCAAATTTCGGACAGCATAGTACAGAGTTTTTATAGTGTTCGATAGCGCAGACACCCAGCTTTTTAATGAGTGGTCAACCGTTCTCTGAAAATTTTCCTAGACCGAGATAGCTCAAAANTTTTATAGTGTTCGATAGCGCAGACACCCAGCTTTTTAATGAGTGGTCAACCGTTCTCTGAAAATTTTCCTAGACCGAGATAGCTCAAAAACAATTTTTGGTCGCGAAAATACATAGTTGTACCCCTTTCTGTGGGCCTAGCTCCGAGCAGTGAAAGTTTTTTTCAAAAATTCTTTCTGGAAGATAATAGTCAGTTATAGGGCTTTCATTTGCATAAAAAATTACAGGACATCGTTAATAAAGAATGAGCGCAGAAATTGATAAGGGAGAGAAGGAAAATTTTTTAAAATTCTTATTAGGGTCATAATATTTTTTCAACGCCTGTATGTTGAACATTTTTAAGCACCCAAAAACGAATAGCACAAATTGAGTCATAAATGCTAATATCCATAATATCTCACATAGCGATCCACTGATAACTGATATTTATGACTTTTAATATATATAAAGTGTTTTTGTTCGTTCATTTGTGTGTACAGGCGATTTTTTTATGGTAAACTCCAAATTCTTACCAACCTATAGGGTGTTCAAAAATGTTCAACATACAGGCGTTGATCCTTACTCTGTTTGCCAGAGATTAGGAGTATCATGAAATTTTACAGTAGGGGAATAAGTAAGCTTTTATGCTAATTAATGCATATTTTTTGTACTAAAAAATACTTTTTTGTAATAACTTTTTTAATAATTCAATATTTCCAAACTACAAAAGAAATTCTCGTGATTTTAACATAATATTTTAGTGGGCAATTTGTATTTTTGTATAAAAAATAACATCTAGACCGAGCACCTAAAGGCGCTCCTAACTACTCGCGCTTTCGGCGCTCAAGTTTTCCTAGTTTCCTAACTTCTCGAGTCTTCGGCACTCGGATTTTTCTAGTTTCATAACTTCTCGTGCCATAGTCATCGATTTCATCAAGTTTTAGCTAGCAAAAAAGTTTTTTTAGTGAAAATGCGAATTAACTATAAACGTTATAAATAGTATAGTCCTTTTTTCGTCAATGATTTTTGTCTTCTATAAAACTTTTCCGATTGAATCAGGAATTAAAAGAAAAATTGTTCATTGAAACGAAAAAAATTTCAATTCTTTTGAAAGAATTTAAAAACTCTTTCATAAGAATTTAAATTTTTTTCTTTTCAATAAACAATTTTTCTTTTAATTCCTGTTTCAATCGGAAAATTTTATAGAAAAAAATCTTTGACGAAAAAAGGAATATAGTTTAGTTTGAACTTTGTTGCGAGAAATATGCCTTTACTACTTCGCGGGAATCTTAAAATCGTATGATAAAACTCGTATGAAAATTAACCTTTTTAAAAGTATAAGTAAAAAACTCACACGATTACAGAAGATCAATCCAAGAAAGAGTCATTTAAACTTTAATGGTAAGAGTTTTGAGAAGCTAGTTTTTGGCTTCTATCTTTTTTTATGCGGTCAAAATCGAAATCTTGGTGTCAAAAATGTCCACAATTTTATGCTGAACAACTTAGCGACTACAGATATCAGTGAAAAAATTGATTATAGGGTAAAAAGTCAATTTTTTGACGTAATACCACATGTTTTTATAGAAATAGCCGGTTTTAGTCATTTTTCTTTTTTCTATACATCCCAAATCAAATCTTGGAGCCTAAATTGTCCCAAATTTTAAGCTGAACAATATTGGTATCACAGATTTTTCAGGGGTCTATTCAAATTAATGAAAAGTGGCTGTAAATTTTTACCCTTATCGAATTTTCGCATGGTGTAAAAGATTTTTTTGTGCGTTTCAATTTGGTTTACAAGATGGCAAAGACCTAGACCAAAAATTCTTTATAGAAAAAAATTATAACCCTGGGTTTAGTCACTTTTCAAGCTATAATTTTTCTATAAAGAATTTTTGGTCGAGTTCTTCGCCATCTTGTAAACATAATTGAAACGCACAAAAAAGTCTATTACACCATGCGAAAATTCAATAAGGGAAAAATTTACGGCCACTTTTCAAATTTACTTGACACTTTTCATTGATTGGAATAGACCCCAGAAAAATCGTTTTAGAAGTTATGTAGCCAGTTTTTTAGTATCCTATGTTATATAGATTATTATAATTGTTGTCCAATAAATTCAAAGCTTTATACAAGTAATATAGTATCAGGGGAGGATGAAAAGTTCAAGGACACTTTCGATATTTACGCATATTTCTTGATCTCTAAAACCGTTTTCGATGAAACATTTTTTCAGAATAGGTGATGGAGAGTACAATTCTAAAAAGATTTTTTGATTTGCATGTATATTTAATTTTTTAGAAATTTTAAACCCAATTTAAAAAATTCAATATACATGCAAATCATTCTCAGATTCGTAATCCCCATCACTTATTCTACTATTCTGAAAAAATTTCATTAAAATCAGTTTTAGGTATCAAGATTGATGAGATTATGTGTCTGAAGTTACGGATTCAAAAATTTGTCTTTTTTAAAAATTCATAAAAACTCGAAAACACATGCTTATCAAAAAATTAATTTATAGTGTTTTTCTTCAGAACATTTTTATCGTATTCCTAGAAAAATTTTTATTTTAAACCGTTTTGTCAATAAAGAAAAATTGATTCAAAAGCACCTCCAAACTTTTCACCTCTCCCTTGATAAGTTCAAAATAAAATAGGAAAAAATGAGCAACGCTCAAAAGGAAGACTTTAATGAGTTATTACAAAAAATCGAACGATATTCATGATTTTGAGCTTTTAGTATTACACCATTGTCCTTAATGTTTAGCTAAACAGCATTCAAATTGGTGTAATCTTTGCTATCAACCTGGGGTTATATGCATTTACACGAGCAGGTTTGGATTTAGTATTGCCAACAGCGGTTGCAAAAAATTGTGAATTGGGATTTTTACAAAATATGAGCTGTTTCAAAGCTTTTTGCAATAAATGATTGGTCGACAACAATGCTAACGCATGCGAAATTTGCACCAAAAATGGGACGCTCATGATTAGCAATCCATAGTAATCTTCGGGGCCTTCACGAAAATAATTTTCTACAAAGCTGAGTGCATATTGAAGTGCACACAAAATTAAGAACTGGATGGCCTAAAAAGAAACTTCTAATTTTATCTAAATTAGCTAAATTTTAGCTAGATTTTCTATAATTTCTAGATTCTAGACTTAAAATTTTTTTTTAACTCACCAAAACTTGATCATTTTTATTAACAGTCTGTTTAGCGTGATAAACTTTGTATCGCATTGCAACAATTTTTGCCATTATCAAAATATAGAGCACAAACATCGCATATGGAAGATTATATACTTAAATTTATTATGTAATTTTTTAAGAAAGTAAAAGCCTACTTATCCCCCTAACAGTAAAATTCCATGATATTCCTAAAATCTGACAATCCGCACATGGGTTTAAACTTGTTTGTACCACATTGAACATTTTTGGACATCCAAAAACGAATAACACGAATTGTGTCATAAATGCCAATATCCATAAAATTACCAAAGTGTAGATCTAAAAAATTGCTCGAACTAGAATTTTTTAAAATTTCGACTTCATCTTAGGCTTCTAGCCTACAATTCATACCTTTTGAACAAATTTCTTCCCATAATATTGAAAATAAAAGCTGAAAAATCGATCTACAGCTATAAACATAATCGAAATCAAAAATCCATATTCCATAGTCCTATAAAAACAGGTCAGGAATTGCATTAACCATGTGGGCCAGCTCAGACATCCAGTGATTGAGCAAGGAACCGTCATTGCAAAATGCCCCAACATATCGAAAATCGCCATACAACTCATGCTTAGAATTAAGCGGTATACAAAAAACTGTCGAAATAACGACTTCCAATTGTAGAGAATTATAGCGACTAATAGAAGGTTCGCTAAGAAATTGATGATAGCGAGAATGAAAAATGAACATCCAATAATGATGCTTCTAGTTGTAGTAATGAAATAAGTTGGTCGAGAGCAGCTATTATTACCATTGATTTGAATAGACCAAAAATCTACCATAGTTGAAGATTTAGTCCTATTTTATCTTGAAAATCTGTAAAAAAGAAGTGTTGAAACTCATTTATAGTCTTTTTTTTTCGTCAAAGATTTTTTTCTTCTATAAAATTTTTCTGATTGAATCAGGAATTAAAATAAGAATTGTTTATTGAAACGAAAAAAATTTAAATTCTTTGAGAGAAATTCAAAAATTCTGATATAGTTTGTAGTTCGTATTCAGAGATTAAAAAATTCTTTCAAAGAATTTAAATTTTTTCGTTTCAATAAACAATTCTTATTTTAATTCCTGATTCAATCGAAAAAATTTTATAAAAGAAAAAAAATCTTTGACGAAAAAAAGACTATATTAAGGGAACAGTCCACTCGGGAAAAATGGGTACTAAGAACTTACGAAAAGCACATTTCGATAAATTATGTTGTTCATAGCCCATTCGATTGCTCTTGCCTAGTACATTACTAAGAACCATATGAAAAGTTGTGGAACTTATAATTTTTTAGCGTTTTTCAACAAAAAAATAAAGCTTTTCCGAACTTGGTAACTATATTTTTAGCTTAGGTGAAATCTTTTAAATCTGACATGAATTGATCGATTTTATATCATATTTTTCAAAAATTGATCGATGGTATGCTCAGCCGATAGTGAATATTCTTCAAAAATTACAATGTGATTTTCTCAAAACTATAAGTTTCTTCAACTTTTCGGATGGTTCTTAGTAATTACTAGGCAAGAGCAATCGAATAGGCTCTGGATAACGTAATTGATCGAAATGTGGTATTCAATCTCGTATGTTCAATCTCCTGAAGATTTTCATATCAAATGAAAATTGAATTTTTTGAATTTAAAAGTGGTCTGTTTATTGAAGTGAAAACCCTGAGCTTTTTATCATGAGCGAACTTTAAAAACTGAAAATGCTATTTTTTAGTAGAATACCGTTTTTCGACATGCTCTGAAAATGTCAGAGCATGACAAAAAACGGTACTCTGCTAAAAAATTTTGAAAATTGTATCCAAAGTCTTCAAAATAGATAGACAAAAAGGTTTTAGCAAAACAAAGTGATATTTTTATACGATAATTCAAAAATTTTATAATTCGAAATTTTAAAAAACTGTTAAATCGATTTTTAAAATTTTTGAGCTGAGTACCGTTTTTCATCATGCTATTCAAAATAGAATTTTCAATTTTTAAAAATTCATTTAGGATAAAAAGCTCAGGGTTTTCTCTTCAATAACCAGATCACTTTTAAATTTTAAAATTCAATTTTGTTTTATCTAAAAATCATCAGGAAAACATTTTTAGATATAAGTTCTTTTTGCAAAAAGTACTTTAAAAACCATGAATTTTCAAAATAACATATTTTTTGTACCCGTTTTCTCGAGTGGACTATCTTTTAGTAAATGTAAAATAAAATAATAATTTCTTAAATGGATGTGTTTAATTGATGACTTGAGGACATAAAATCATGTGCCTAAATGTGCCAATTCTTATAATCAAATTACATAACAAATAACTAAATTAGAGCTATGCAAGTAATAATTACAGAAGTTCCTAGTTTTATTTTCCTTATAGTATGAATACGTATACCTGTGTTTTTGACCTTCGTTAAATTCCTGTGAATTTAAAATAAACATTTTATTAACTTGTTTTTGCATGTATAGTGTAGAAGAGGGATAGATGATAGGAAAGAACCCGAAAGTTTTCTAGACATAAAATCTTTTATCCGCATTCACAAAAAAAGAATGAAAGAAAATTTTTGCCTAACCTTGACTCAAGTAGCGACCAATATATTGAAGCGAAAACTATTTTTTTCATCAAATATTTTTGAAAAATGGCAATTCATTTTGAAGAGAGCGTGTGAAAAATGATAGTATCCCAAAAACCTTGAAAACATTGTAGTAGTATGTTAAAATTGATCTCTATTACTTTAAACTGATCATTATTACTTGCTTGTGAAAATCTTGAAATCATCAGATGAAAACAGATGACAGAATTAAATGTTTTAAAAAGTCTAAATATAAAATTCACACGAGTATACAAGATTAATTTTTAAATAAATAGCAGCCTAAACTTTGATATTATCAAATGTTTCTAAAAACGTTGTGTTATGATTTTATTATATAGAAAATTAGGGTGCTACTATACAATGGGGGGGGGGCACCAACGTGTAAAAATTTTCGAAAATTTTTTTCTGGAAATGACACTTCTAGGGGTAAAAATATTCGAGAAATCTGAATTTGATATTTTCGAAAAAGAAGAAGAAGAAAAAACGCTTTCCTGATTCAGGAAGGAGGAGTTGTATTGAAGCGAAAAGTCGCAAAAAATGCGATTTTGCCTAAATTGCGCTGTAGCTTCAAAATTAGAAAAAATCTAGAAAACCCAGAAAAAAATTAAAATCATGAAAAATTTTAGAAAAATGAAACAGGCTAAGGACAGATTAAGAACAGGTTAAAGACATGGTAAGGGCAAGCTAAGGTAGGCTAAGGACAGAGACAGGACAGGCTAACAGCATTGTTCCCATCGAGAAATCGTAATTTTAAGCATAAGAAATCCAAAAGTAAGCATTTTAGTTAAAAAAGTAAGCAAAAATGCTTAAAATAAGCATAAAATGGGAACCCTGCAATTGCTCCCTTTCCCCTCCCTTGNTTTTAAGCATAAGAAATCCAAAAGTAAGCATTTTAGTTAAAAAAGTAAGCAAAAATGCTTAAAATAAGCATAAAATGGGAACCCTGCAATTGCTCCCTTTCCCCTCCCTTGCCTACTTGTCTGTTAGGCTATCAGACAAGTAGGCAAGGGAGGGGAAAGGGAGCAATTGTCCCCTTCGCTAAAATTTTAAAAGAAAATAACAAAAACCATAAGAATTTTGGCAAAATTTAAAAAAATTCATTTTTTAACCGATTGCTCTCTCCCCCCCCCCGTCGCTGAATCCTGCCTACATGCTTGCAGACTAAGGACAGGACAGTGGAGAAAATGGCATTCACATTCTCTTATGAGTTCATTTAACTATGAAAATTTTATTTCTTTCAATTATTTTTATATTTGAAAATAAAAACATAATTATCTAACAAGGGAAGTCAAGAAACTATCACATTCAAAAATTTTTCAGACCCGGCTAACTTTGTAGAGCATACCGATTTGCCATTTAAAAGTGATCAAATTTTTACCTTACAAGCTCTTGGTTTTGAGCTATGAGGCTCAAAAGTTTCAAAATTTTATACGGATTATACATAAGCATTTTGAAGTACAATGAATGTGATCATGACTCAGTGCCAGTGCTTTAGCCATTGCATACATTGTCGATGGTCGGCATCTAATTGTTTTTGCATATGCAAAATTTTTTGCATTTGTTGTAATTTTTTAAATAATAATGTGGAATTGTTTTTTAAATTTTAGTCCTATTATTACAATACGGTTGGTTCTTTTTGATTTCAATTTTTAAGAAAATGCTGCGAATCAACCCTTTAAATGTTGCAAAAGTTCAGCGAAACTACAAGAAAATTTCCCCACAAAACACGATGGAATGTAATTTAGCCAATGCAATGCTATGATGGAAACGAAGAGAATATAATGTTTGAGCTTGAAATTGTATTCAAGTTGCACTTATTTTTAAGTAAGATATTTTTTACATAAAATACCAAGAAATTACTTCTATATAGGTGATAATTACCACAAAGTTCTAGTTTTATTTTTCTTGTTAATACAATTGCCGTAAATACTATAATATACGCTTC
>OZJO01005138.1:0-32866 GCA_900406225.1 Acrobeloides nanus | reverse complement strand
AGCCTTTAGTCTTATCGCTCTTGGCACGAGCTTGTCTTTCATGCTCAAGTTCTTCCTCGAGATCGCGGCTAAAATTTAAAATAAATTTGACAAAAATTCGAATTTTGGCAAAAAAAAATCGAATTTTTGGAAAAAAATCGATTTTTTGCCAAAAATTCGAATTTTGTAAAAAGTACAATTGATTACATTCGATCGTGTTGATCCTTAAGCTGACGTGAGGTTTTCGAAGCAACACCTTGCTCTTCTTCCAGGCGAGCACTCATGCCACGAAGATCTTCATCGACCTTTGACAGTCTTCCTTCGATTTCAGCCTTGCGACGATTGATTTCGTCGATTTGTTCTTGAGTGTTGGTAAGATCAGCTTCGAGCTTCTTCTTGGCCTTTTCGACCTCGGAGCGATGACGGCGTTCACGGTCTAGCGAGTCTTCAATGTCCTCGATCTCACGCTCCAATTTGAGCTTGAGTCTAAAAAATTTTTCTTATAAAAAGTCTAAGTCCAAGCTTAGGCCTAAGTCCAAGCCTAAGCCCAAGCTTAGGCCTAAGATTAAGCCTAAGCTAAATTGAAAAATCCTGGTGCACCCAACCGGTGCAGTACAATTTAGTATTACCGTGAAGCTTGAGCATTTTTCTCTTCTTCGGCCTGAAGATTCTCCGCCAACTTTCTATTTTCCTCTTCATTGCGTTTCTTTTCCCGGTTAGATTGGGCGATTGCCTCATCTTGTTTGGTCATATCTTCTTGCAATTGACGAATACGATCTTCCTTGGCTTTCTTGTCATCTTCCAACTTTTTCAAGTTGTCATTCAAGCCACCGATCTGGTTGTTCAGATTATCCTTGTCTTTTTGTGCTCGCCGAAGCTTGGTGTTTTCTTCTTCGCCGCGTTGTTGTTGCTCCGAAAGTTTATCCTTTTGGTCACTCAAACTTCGTTCAAGCTCCATTCTTGCGGCGTTGATGGCATTCAACTTTTGCTCGACTTGTGCCGAGCCAGCCATGCTCATTTGAAGCTCTTCAAGGAGTTTTTGTCTTTCCTCCGAGAGTTTCTTGTGCTCGGCTTCGATGAGCTTTCTCGCTGCTTCTTCCTTAGCAAGGTTCTCTTCGAGTTCTTTCGCTTCCTTACCAAGGCGTTCCATTTCTTCAGCCCATTTTCCGGATTTGAGTTGCGGCTTGAGGATACCATAGAGTCGGTACCAGTCCCAAGTACGAAGCACCTGCCAAGAACGGATGTTCTTTTGTAAAGTGATGTACGAGTTGAGTTGTTTTTGTCTTCGGAACGCATCCCATTGAGCATTGTACCAGTGGATACGGCACTGGAACGAAGTGATAATTGCATTGAGTTTCTCATCACGAAGATCCTCAACATGGGCAACAATACCGGCCTTGAAGAAGACTTTGGTGTGTCCAATACGGAAATTTTCCATGTCGAGTTTTTTGTCCTTGACCAAGCGGAGAAGGATTTTCTCGGCACAAGCTTTGGGGTCCTCGCTCGAGCGGGCTTCTTGGGAAGCAAGGATAGCGTAACGCTGGGTGAAGTCAGGGTGGAGCATTCTGTTGGGGAAGCCTTTGCGGCAAATACGGATNCGCTCGAGCGGGCTTCTTGGGAAGCAAGGATAGCGTAACGCTGGGTGAAGTCAGGGTGGAGCATTCTGTTGGGGAAGCCTTTGCGGCAAATACGGATACCTTCAAGCACACCGTTGCAAGTCAGTTGATTCATGACCAAGGCGGCATCGATAAGGCCAGATTGTTTCTTTTCATTCGGGATAATGCTAAAAATGGTAATTTTAAAATACCGTTAAGGCAGTTGTATTTCGAAGACGTGTCGATTGCGTCAACAGGCATTTGCGTCAATTTTTGAATGCGTCATCCGACATTTGCGTCAATTTCCGATTGCGTCAACAGGCATTTACGTCTTTTTTTACGATTTTGACGCAATCGACACACGTCTCCTTATTTCTTACCAACGAATGAAATGAGGATGGGTACGGTTCAACATGTTCATCAGGTTGTTGAGAGACTCACGGTAGATCATACTAACAGTCATGAACTAGAAATTATGTTGGTTGACCTTACATTAGTTTGTGTTAACGTACCGATCCAGATTTGCCTCCCTTCTTGCCACCACCGCTCTTGGCCGACTCAGCGGCTTCTTGTTGGGTAACATAGTCGGCCCAAACATCGAGCAAGAGTTGGTTGGTCTTGGAGCCCTTCATGACTTGAACAACAGTGTCGTTGAGGGGATCTTTGTTCTTTTCCAACCAGTTGATGCAGTTGTAGCGCACAGTGCCGGCATAATGCTTCATGGCGATGTGAGCCTCGGCTTGTTTGCCCTTGGGTGGTTTGGGTTTCTCGAAATTCGGGTGCTTTCCCAAATGTTGTTCGATTAGCTTGTTGACCAAAGTCATATCAGTAGCTTTCGGGACNGCCCTTGGGTGGTTTGGGTTTCTCGAAATTCGGGTGCTTTCCCAAATGTTGTTCGATTAGCTTGTTGACCAAAGTCATATCAGTAGCTTTCGGGACGATACATTCTTCATCAAGCATTGAGATAATACCGAGAGGCTAGAAAAACAGAATTTCCTGTAACATATATAGCATATAACAAACCTTTTCAATGAGCTCAATACAAGCTTGCAAGTCAAGACCGAAATCGATGAAGACCCATTCAATACCCTCTCGAGCGTACTCTTCCTGTTCCAAAACGAACATGTGATGGTTGAAGAATTGCTGAAGCTTCTCATTGACAAAGTTAATCCAGAGCTGTTCAAAACTGTTCAGCTAAAACAATTTAATGAAAATTAATATACATGATTGAATAGTAGAGATCTCTATTGAATAGAGCCTTACATCGAAAATTTCGAAACCGGCGATATCGAGCACACCGATGAAGTAATCACGAGTCAGACCCTTTTGATCGAGCGTAAGGTTACACTTGTAGACAAGCCATTTGAACATACGCGCGTATAACGCCTTCGACATGGCTCCCATAGCCCATGAAACCTAAAAGTTGAGCTCATCAACTAGCACATAGCAAGAATATATAGTAGAAAATTTTTTTGGCTACCACGGAACTTTTTATTGAATCAGGCAACGTGTACATTGAAACGAAAAGAAACATGGATATAGCTTTCTTTATGCATCCCTGCGTGGTCGTGTTGGCGGGTTTCCGTGTTTGGCTACCAAGTTCCGTGGTAGCCAAAAAACAAATTTCGATTATAGCTCTTTACTTGATCGACATTCTGGCCTTTAGACACCCATTCGTTACCGACGCGAACTCTTGGCTTCACGAAGGCATTCAAGAATTGATCCAAATCAACGCCGAACATTTCAGCCGCGCGTGCTGGCTCGGTGTCGGGGTCCTCGTCGGGTTCGGCTTGCTCTTCACGTGGGCGTTGCTTGAACTTCATGATACCCATGTGCATGATTGAAGAAATGATACGGTAGCAGTCCATCTTCTCTTTCTCCGAGAACAAGAGAATGTCGAACGACTCTTCGGTCATTCCGAATTCTTCTTTGTCGTCAACTCCGTCCTATTCAAGCAAAATGTTGGGAGCTATTGTGAATCAGGGGGGACACCACAGGGTCGAAAATCGAAAAAAAATTTTACTAAAAGTTTTAAAAATGACATATTTAGGGGTAATTTTATGCGAAAAATCAAATTCGATTTTGGCCAAAATTCGATTTTTTGTCAAAATTCGAATTTTGCATAAAAATCGAGTTTTTACAAAAATTCGATTTTTGCATAAAATTACGCCTAAATGTCATTTAAAAAATTTTTTCAATTTTTGACCCTGGGGTGACCCCGCCCCCTAGATCCACAATAGCTCCAAATGTTGGTTGATGGGGTGCAATTGTAAAATGCTTACAATGGTCAATTCGGCTTGAGCAACATACCAATAATCTTTGAGTGGTCGGTGTAGCTTCAAAATCTCCAAGAGGTCCGGTCGGTGTCCCGAGAAGATTTGGTAGAAGATGTGGTAGCAACGTTCGCCTGGAGCTTGACGAATGACACGAGATTTCTCGAGCAAATCTAAAAAATAGCCATAAATATAGTCTGTTTCAGCGAGAGATAAAAAGCGCTGCCCACATGGCCAAATGGCTAGAAAGCTGGACATGATTATTATTGCCTCTTTATAGGCGCTGGTTCGAATCCCACCAGGGGCAAAATCTTTTTTTAGCGAATCATAAAAAGTGGTTAAAGCAAACCTTCCTTAAAAAAATTTTTCATTCTTTTTTAAGGGGGGTTTACTTTAACCACTTTTTATGATTCGCTAAAAAAAGATTTCGCCTCTGGTGGGATTCGAACCAGTGCCTATAAGAGTCAATAATAATCATGTCCAGAGTTCTAGCCATTTGGCCACGTGGGCAGCGCTTTTTTCTCTCTCGCTGAAACAGCCAATAGTTCGTTTCAGCCCCAACTATAAAAAGCTGGACCCAAAATTCAAAGTCTGAAGTCATCATCACGTCCGATCTGGCAAGTTAAGCAACGTTGGGCCTGCAGGTTCGATCCCACTAGGGCGAAAATTTCGATATACAAAAAAACTTTCCTTACAAAGAATGAAGCAAAAATTTTTTGAAAAGTTTTTTGTAGGTCAAAATTTTTCCCTAGTGGGATCGAACCTGCGGGCCCAACGTTGCTTAACTTGCCAGATCGGACACGATGCTGATTTTGAATTTTGAGTCCAGCTTTTTTTATAGTTGGAGCTGAAACAGACTATATCAAAAAAATTAGATAAATTGATGCATACAATGGTCAATGTCGCAAGAGGCGACTTTTCCAATCTTGTTGAACATGATTCGGATGAATTTGCCGAAACGCGACGAGTTGTTGTTACGCACGGTTTTAGCGTTACCAAATGCTTCGAGCACAGGATTCGTGCGCACGATTTGGTCTTCTAGAGTGACTCGTTTTTCCTTTGGAGTCTCTTTCTTCTCCTTCTTGGCTGCCGCTGCTTCGGCCGCTTCGGCTTGACTAGCGCCGACGGCGGCGAAATACGCAATGACCTTTTTGGTGTTCTCGGTTTTACCGGCACCAGATTCGCCGGTAATAAGCATGGATTGATTTTCCCTGTTTTGAAGCATGTTTCGGTACGCCTCGTCGGAGACGGCGAACAAGTGGGGCGGCATTTCGTTACGACGCTTGCCCATGAACATACGGGCCACGGAGTCGGTGTAGATCGGAAGACGTTTGTAAGGGTTGATCACGACACAGAACAAGCCCGAATACGTCTAAAAAAAGGCTTCATAGAGGCATCCAGGCCCGGGGCATCAGCAAACCCGACCGAAGGCAGAAAAAAACATAAGGGTCTCAAAAAAATTTCAGAGGGAGCTGAAGTGTAAAATTTTTGGCGACTTTTTTTGGTTGCCGTGCTCCGCGCGAAAAGTTTTTGTAAAAATTTTTACTAAAAAGCAAAAAACCAGCATTTTTTTGAAAGTGCTTGTTGTTTTTAAGCTGAAAATGCTAAACAATTTACAATTTTTGGTGAAAATTTGTCAAAAATTGGGCTTTTTTGGTGAAAAAATGGCCTATTTTAGTGAAAAAATTTAAAAATTTGGTGAAAATCATAATGGGGTTCCTCCCATAAAATCGGTTTTTTAATTCAAAATTCGAATATTGGCAAAAAATCTAATTTTTTCAACAAAATTCGATTTTTTTTACCAAAAATTCAATTTTTTCCCAATATTCGAATTTTTGACAAAAAATTTCGAAATTTTTGGAACTCGTCGGGCCTGGAGGCATCTATATTTTCGGCTTACATAGATTAACATAGCACTATAGCGAGAGCGGAGATTGTGTAAGACGGAAGCATCGTTCAAGAAAGTCAAGTTGGACATGTCTTCGGTCTTTTCGAATTTTGGAGGGTTCACTTCTTGGACCAAGTCCTTTTTGAGCGTTTTCTAAACAAGAGATAAGCTTTTGAAAAGTGTGTAAAAGGTGTACCTCTGCACCGGTTGAGTCAACAGTGACAGTAACTGTATCACCTTTCTTCGAGACGATTTGACCCGCAACATAGCCTTCTTCGGCATCGGGAATCCAGACATTTTTCTTCGAATCGTAAGGCTTTGAAGTCTCCTAAAGTAGTTGTTAACAAAATGGATAAAAAAGAAGAAAGGAACTATTTGGAACATACATATCCAGTGGGGGGGGGGGACGATCCACCCCCATCATCCACCCACCAAGGGAAATTTGGCACCCACCAGACATTTTTTGAAGTGTCCCCCCCCCTCAATTTTAGGCTAAAATTTGTAAAAATTATATAATTTTTGAGCCAATTTTTTACTTAAAAAATAAGTTTTTACCCTATTTTGAGCTCAAAATCGACTTTTGACTCAATTTTTAACATTTTTCAAAAATTTTCGAATAAAAAAAATCAATTTTTGAAAAAATCGTTAAAAAAAATTACGTCTCCCCCCCCATTATCTCCCCCTAATTGGTCATCCACCCACCCTCCCTCCATGCAAGTGTCCTCCCCCTACTGGATATGTATGATTGGGAAATTTGGCATAGACTCAAACGAAACGAAACCAAATTCAGGGTTTTCGTGTCAATATTCAGACAAATTCAAACACAAATGAAACAATACGATTTATATCGTTTCATTTTTGACGAATTTTGCGATTTTTTTAATGAATTTTTCAATTTTTACGGCCAAAAAAAGATCATCAAACATGTCGCTTTTCGGTTTACCAGCCTACCCCCTTGCCCATTTATGGTTGGCCTAAAATCATAAAGTTACTAAGACTTACTTGGAGCATTTGCTCGCGGGTAAGCCGCAAGTATTGCCATCCAGGGTCTTTCTCATGAGCATTCATGGTTGACACTCACTGAACGAAAATAGAATTAAAATTAAACACAAGAAAGGCCGAGTTATCCGACTGAACTGTCGAGAGAAAGGTTACGCAAATGTGCTCGTACGAATCGGAAGCTCGTCAGCAATCACTCGGCTGAGTACGCTTCAATCCGAGAATCCTCCTTCAGCGCTTGGAATAGTTTTAACTTTTCCGCGTATGTTCTCAAGAAAATTTTTTCCTGAGATCTTGAGAGTTGCACTCCAAGACCCACTTGATCAGCAACCGAATGCAAACAGCCCCAAAAAATCGGGTTCAGACGTGAAGACCGAGATTTGTAGGCTTACGTTCAATGATTGCGGGCCTGCCGCATATCCAACTTTCCGAACTGTTTGTTGGTGATAGTAGTAATTGCGCCCCGATTATCTTTAGCTCTCTCAGTTTGTGCAATTGTTTTCATTCGGTTGTCTAGTTGTCGCATTTTAGTTCACTCATTCGAGGAAATCCACAACTTTCGAGTGGGCTGCTGCTGTCTCAATGAACGAATACTATCGGGGGATCAAGTTCAGGATTTTGTATTCAACAAATTTATACATGTGGCCAAATTTATACATTTTGGAATTTTGTTATGATGCACGGCAGACCAAAGTGTGCAAAAAAGTGAGACACTAAAAAAAACTTGATAAAGCTAACGAAAGGTTTGAAACCACATAATGGAATGAAACAAAATTCAGGGTTTTCGTGTCAATATTCAGGCAAATTCGAAAAAACGATACGAATGAAACGATACGAATGAGACGATTTAGTTTCCAGACGACGTCCGGAAACGGGTTTGAATTTGCCTGAATATTGACACGAAAACCCTGAAGTTGGTTTCGTTCCATTATGTCGTTTCGTTCGGGCAATAAAGTTCAGGGTTAGTCTTCAAAAAATTTATGACATCAAATGTGGAAAAATTTGTACATTTTGAAATTTTTTATGAAGCACAGCAGACCAAAAAAGTGAGACACCCAAAAAAACTTGATAAGGCGGAGCGCAAAAAACAAAAACGGTATTCTTTATAGCTCGACGAAACGAACAAAACGACACAAAATTTATTCAATTTGATATTGTTTTTGGTTATTGAAACGAAAACTCTGATTCAAGGTTTTCGTTTCAATAACCCAAAACAATTATCAGATTGAATAAATTTTGTGTCGTTTTGTTCATCTCGTCTAGCTATAAAGAATGTCGTCTTTGTTTTTTGTAAATACATCCGCATATTTAAAAAATGTAAAATTCAGGGTCTTCAATATTCAGGCAAATTCAAAAGAGGTCGAGACGAATTGAGACGTTTAATGCCGCGTTCAAAATCCGGAACAAAATTTTTTTAAATGACCCGGTTTTTCTATGTGGTGAATCGAATGCGCGCATTCCCGATACGTGAAAATGCCCTTGACCTTGATTCAGGGTCATTGTATTGAAGCGAAAATCAAAACTTTTAGATTTTTATGTAAAAAATGGACGTTTCTGGGGTTTTTCAAATTTTCATCCAAAATGAATAGTGTTCAAAATTCGCATAAATTGTTTCCCGATATACTACGACCACGCAGGGATGCATTGCAAACCGTGTGACGTATGTAAATATTCAAAATTTCGTCTTAAGTCGATCACATGGTGGGATATCAGTTACTTCTATTGCCATAAAAGTACATTCAGCTGTTTACTTTTAATATGGTTGAAAATTCCGAGAATTTTGCCTCGTCTCAGTTTGTTCGAGATCATCATCAAAAACCAAGTGGACGGGCTCTTGAACGAATGCCAGTGCAAACATCACAAAGCATATGCCATGTGAATTGAGCAATAATATATAACACATTATATGTAACACATTACTGCTCCAGGCTATTTAACCATAGAAAATTTTTGTCAAATATTCATTTTTTTCATATTATGACGAATTGATTTTTAGAAAAAAAAGGAAATCATAAAGAAAAATAATTTATTGACATAGTGGCATAACATAACAAAAATTTTAAAATTCAAAAGTTTTGAGATTTTTAGCAAGACTTTTAAAAAAATTACATAAATTACTTGACCTGTCCATTTTTGAGGAGTTGATGCCATGTGATAGAGCACAAAAGTTTGAGCATTTTTTGCTTTTACGACACTACTTGAAAATCTAACGGTAAAAAGTTATGAGCGAAAGAAAAAAAATTTTCAAATGAGTTTGAACATTGAAACGAAGAGCTTGTAGATCAATCAGATTGTTTATTGAGACGATTTAACTCAAAAAAAATTGTTCAAATTCGATCATTTTGGTGTCATTTTGTTTACTCGACGAGACGAATAAAATGACACCAAAATTATCGAATTTGAAAAATGTTTTGGGTTATTGAAACGAAAACCATGAATCAGGGTTTTCGTTTCAATAACCCAAAACATTATTCAAACTCAATAATTTTGGTGTCATTTTATTCGTCTCGGCGAGTCATAAAAAATGCTGTATTTATTTTTTCACAAATGTTCAAGGATTTTGAGTTAAATCGTTTCAATAAACAATCTGATTGATCCACAAGCTCTTCGTTTCAATGTCCAAACTCGTTTGAAAAATTTTTTCTTTCGCTCATAACTTTTTACCGTTAGATTTCCAAGTAGTGGCGTAAAAGCAAAAAATGCTCCAAATTTGGTGCTCTATCACATGGCATCAACTCCCCAAAAGTCGAATGGTCCTTGAAAAAACCCGTATTTTTATTCAAATGTGTAAGCTCGCTGAGGCAATTTCATAGAAGCGTTTCTTGAAAAATGTGCACTTTCTTTTCTGATCATGCTCACGTCACGGTATAGTTGGCTGTGCACATCAAATGTCTTCGATTGAGGCACAACACAAGATGGGAATGCTGTGGTCTCCGACTTGGGTCCGATTCGGAAAAACTGCCTCAAAGCATGCTGGAAGCCAGGAACACCATAAGCATATCTGAAAACATTGAAGCTATTGTGGACCAGGGGGGGGGGAGTCACGCCAGGGTCAAAAATCAAAAAAAAATTTCTAACATTTTTAAGAAATGACATATTTAGAGGTAATTTTATGCGAAAAATCGAAAAAAAACAAAGATTTTCACGCTTCGGGAATGCGCGCAATCAATTTTTCGCACAAAATTACCCCTAAATATGTCATTTTAAACAAATTTTAGAAAATTTTTTCGATTTTTGACCCTGGGGTGACCTCCTTCCCTGATCCACTATAGCTCGAAAAATTTTCGTCGATTTTATTCCGTATATAGCCTACATTAATGGGTTCACGGCACAGCTCACGTGCGATAACACCACAGCGGCTAGTGTTATCGCTGCAGTCGAATGATATTCGGGGAAGAAGAGGTCAATTGTGTTGATGATGTACAGCGGGTACCAGGTGACGGCATACGTCGTGACGAGTATTATCATGATTCGCAGTAGCTTTCTGCGCTTCATTATACGTTTTTGACGTTCCGCCACGCGCAGAAGACATTTGACATGTCTTTCTTCAAGCTTAATCTTATGGAAAATGGAGACATAGCAGAAGATTATGATGAGCGAGGGGATGATTATTGTACCGAAGAATATCACATATACCAGATAGCGGTAGTCCATCACCTAAAAAAAGTTTTTTTGAATTTGTCTGAGTATTGACACGAAAACCCTGAATTTAAAAAAACTAAATACAACGTTTTTTATAACTCGCCGAGACGAATAAAATGACACCAAAATTATTGAATTTGAACAATGTTTTGGGTTATTGAAACGAAAACCATGAATCAGAATTTTCGTTTCAATAACCCAAAACATTGTTCAAATTCGATAATTTTGGTGTCATTTTGTTCGTCTCGTCAAGTAAAATAAAATGACACCAAAATTATTGAATTTGAACATTGTTTTGGGTTATTGAAACGAAAACCATGAATCAGAATTTTCGTTTCAATAACCCAAAACATTGTTCAAATTCGATCATTTTTGTGTCATTTTGATCGTCTCGTCGAGCTATAAAGAATGCTGTATTTACTTTTTTCTCAAATGTTCAAGGATTTTGAGTTAAATCGTTTCAATAAACAATCTGATTGATCTACAAGCTTTTCGTTTCAATGTTCAAACTCGTTTGAAAATTTTTTCTTTCGCTCATAACTTTTTACTGTTAGATTTTCAAGTGGTGCCGTAAAAGCAAAAAATGCTCCAATTTTTGCGCTCTATAAGCTGGCACATCAATTCCCTAAAACTGGATTGGTTCTAAAACAAACAAGAAGCGTGCAGATAGTCCCCAAGGAGACTAATTATGATCCTAATAAAATTTTTGCAAGGTTTTTGCAACAGAAAAAGATCGATAAAACGTGTATATTTCACCCAATAGATTTTTTGTTGAAAATCTTTTTGCGAAATTTGGTCACTAATTTTTTTTAATTCTCCACTATTTCCTGGTAATTCCTTGTCTAGAAAGGATTGGAATTCTCCAAGGAGAATTTTTTGTGTTTTTGCTAAATTAAGTTGTGGTAATAGTTTGTAAAAATAGGAGAGTATCGTCGTCTCAAAGCATGTCTCGCCAATCACGAAAAATCTGATTGATCCTACAAGCTTTTCGTTTCAATGTTCAAACTCGTTTGAAAATTTGTTAATCTGACGTGCTCGAGGCAAACGAAATTTCGTAATATTTTTTTAAGAAAGCACGTAAAGTGAATTGGAAAAAGTGGGTGGCATGGTTGCTCTATGGTCACTTCCTGTCTCAGAGAACATCCGAATATACTTTTTTGACTATACAAAAAGTTATCTAGGGAAAATTTTCTTGAAAAATTGGTACTACTAAGGATTAGCGAGCCCACTAGACGTGAATTTTTTTATCTTTTTTCTTTGGATATGATGATCTCTCTGGGGGTAACTTTATGCGAGAAATCGATTGCGCATATTTTCGAACCTAAAAATGCTTCCCTGACCCCGAATCAGCATATTGTATTGAAGCGAAAATAGTCAAAATTCGAATTTTTTCCATTTTCGCTTCAATACAATATTCTGAATCGGGGTCAAGGAAGCACTTTCAAGGTTCGAAAATGTGCGCAATCGATTTCCCGCATCAAGTTACCCTCAGAGAGGTCATTTCCAAAGGAAAAACAAGTAAAAACATTCACGTCGAGTGGGCTCCGCTAATCCTTAGTAGTATCAAACTTTTTATTATGAAAACGAACCACTGTAAAATGGCATTCTCCAATGAAATTCCCTGACGTGCTCGAGGCAAATCCGAATGCGTCAAACAGAGGTAGACATGCAATGCCTAAAAATTATTTCATTTCAATTTTGTCACTTCTAAAATTGGAACGAACCGCTGCCAAAGACCCATGCCAAAACGATCAAAAATCGCGCACGTCCATGCTTCGATCTCTGGTGGAGGAGCCCGCAATGACAACATATTGACAAGTACCTAAAAAGATAATTTACTCAAAAGAGCGGCCAACATCGAAAATTTTTTTTGGCTACCACGGAACTTTTTCTTGAATCAGGCAACGTGTACATTGAAACGAAAATAAACGTGGATCCTTATATAGCTTTTTAATGCATCCCTGCGTGGTCGTATAGCAGGAAAATCAGGATTAGTACTATGACCATGTGATAACGTTATCTTGTGTACTAATTCTGATTGTCCTGCCATACGACCACGCAGGGATGCATCAAAAAAGGTATATAAGGATCCACGTTTCTTTTCGTTTCAATGTACACGTTGCCTGATTCAATAAAAAGTTCCGTGGTAGCCAAAAAAATTTCGACCAGTCCAGTCGGAAAGAAGTTTCCCACTAGTCCTTTAAGCCCCATACTTGTCAATTGCTATGGCCAACAAGTGGAATAAGCTAATCGTGCAGAACATGCACAAAATTATATGCAATGCCAAACACGGTAGAAATGCATGGGGAGCCCTGGAGACAACTGAATACACGGTGACTGGGATTCCAATGGCTCCGGTCAAGAAATCGGTCAAAGCCAAACTGAATATATAGGTGTTCGTGGGGCTTCGAATACGCCGAACTTTCACAAACACCCATATGACGAGAAGATTCGAAAAGGAGATGAACAGCGCCAAGAATATTTCGGCCGCAGAATAAATGGCTATTAATGGTTCCATATATTCACATAATTATTCTAAAAAGTGTTATAGGGTTATTGAAACGAAAATTCTGATTCAGGGTTTTCGTTTCAATAACCCAAAACATTGTTCAAATTCGATAATTTTGATGTCATTTTGCTCGTCTCATTTAGCTATAAAAAATGATACGATATTCATTTGATGAAAATTTAAAAAATCGATTAAAAATTCAAAAAAGTTTGTGTATTACAACGAAAACATGTACACAAATTCAAAATTTTCACACAAAAAAGGCCGCCATCTGGTAATTTTTTTACTCACTAGGGGTAATTTTATGCGAGAAATCGATTGCGCGCATCGAAAACCCTTGAAAACGTCTCTCAGACCATGAAATATAAGATTTTCGTATTTTTTCAGTTATTTTCGGCAGGAATTCCTGTCGAAAATCAGGATTTTCGTTTCAATAACCCAAAACAATGTTCAAATTCAATAATTTTGGTGTCATTTTGTTCGTCTCGCCGAGTAAAATAAATTGGCACAAAAATTATTGAATTTGAACAATGCTTTAGGCTATTGAAACGAAAACCCTGAATAAGAATTTTCGTTTCAATAACCCAAAACATTGTTCAAATTCGATAATTTTTGTGTCATTTTATTCGTCTCGTCGAGCTATAAAGAATGCTGTATTTATTTTTTTCTAAATGGATAAGGGGGGGGGGTCACCCCAGGGTCAAAAATCGAAAAAAAAATTTATAAAAATTTTTAGCATAAAATTACCCCTAAATATGTCATTTTTCTTAAATTTTAGAAAAATTTTTTTTCGATTTTTGACCCTGGGGTGACCCCCTGATCCACAATAGCTCTAAAATTTGAAAAATTTGCGCCAAAAATGACCAAATGGCGGGCTTTTTTGGAACACCCTGTATTCAAAACTGTGGACTTTGTTCACGAAATTCAATAAAGCATAATGAATTTGTGCAGTAAAAGATTTTCTGTGCTTCAAGAGAGCTCGAGGATGTGTCAATTGACAAATATGAAGAAAAAAAATGGTACACGTTTATTTGCTTTCACCCGTCTATGTATAACAAATACATTAAGCAGAAAAAAAAAGAATTCCATCTTAATGAGTTTTCAGATATGTGGATTCAATAAAAAAAATGAACATATAATTGCTTTAAATGAGCATGCTGATCTCTTATAATTATAGACGAAAAAGATGAACTTTGAATGAAAATGGAAAATCTTTGGTCATTTGTTTATTGAAAATTTGTTAAATTTTAGTCATTTTTGGTAGAAATATAATGGGGGACTATCAGAATTTTTTAAAAAATTTTTACAAAAAGTTTTATCCTAGCATAAGGGCCCCCACTAATACGTTCGGATGGCTCTCGAACGGATTTTAGTTCACTAATAACTTCACTAATTGCGTTCGGAAACATCACTAATAGGCGTTCGGACGCGTTCTGAAACGTTCGGGCGCTCGTCCGAACGTTTCCGAGCGCGTCCGAAATTTTCCGAACGCGTCTGAATGTTTCCGAACTCGTCAGAACGTTTCTGAACACGTCCGAACGCCTATTAGTGATGTGTTCGACCGCGTATGAACGGAATTAGTGATGCTATTAGTGATAAATTAGTGAAGTCAAAAATTTCCGAACGAATTAGTGGCGGCCCTAAGAAACACAAAGGTGTGCAGCCTGAGGTCTGCGCGAAAATTTTGACCAAATTTTCACTAAAAATTTCAAAAATTTCCATTTTCTGAGCGTTATCAGCTTAAAAACAAGCATTTTTCAACAAAAAACTTTTACGAAAAATCCTAGAACCGTTATTGTTGAAAATTAATACTCAGTGTTCGAAATTTATAAAAAATCATCAAAATCGCATTTTTGCGACTTTTCGCTTCAAAAAATATTTGAGACAAATTTCGAAAAAAGTCAAAAACAAATTACAAAGAACAAATTACGGGGGAGACAAATGATGATTGGGCAAGAGCCACTAATCAAATCAAAATTTTTATACTTTAGACAAACGTACAAGAAATTTTTTTGAAACAATTTAATCACTTGTCCACATTTTAATGGTTGAGTAAATAAAAGAACCATAAAAAAGTTTTTATGCGCGAAGCTGGAAATGAAAATCCTGCTCTTTCTATTCAGAAGATAATGTTGCTGAACAATGGTAGAAATGTGTTGGATTCTACCTGATTGTCATTGTGAAGAACTATTTTTAAAATATCAAATGTCGGAACTATACAATAGGGGGTAATGAAAAAATTTTTTAAAAATTTTTCCTGGAAATAACCCCTCTAGGGGGTAAAAACATGCGGAGAATCCGAATTTGAATTAGGTAAGAGTTTTTTCTAAGCGAAAAAACGCTTCCCTGATTCAGGGAAGGCGTATTGTGTATTGAAGCGAAAAATCGCAAAAAGAGAATTTTGCGATTTTTTCAAAAATTTTCAAGCTTTTTTTCATTTTCACCAAAATAACCATACGGTTTTCTACGCGAGGAGAATCGATTGCACGCATTGCCGAACCTTGAAAACGATTCCCTGATTCAGGGAAGAGGCATGTGTATTGAAGCAAAAATAAAGGGTCACCCACGTGAAAAAAATTTCCTTGAAAATGCTTCCTAACTCCGAGAATTAGCATATTTTCGCTTCAATACACACATGCCTCTTCCCTGAATCAGGAAAGCGTTTTCCATGTTCGGGAATACGCGCAATCGATTCTTCTCGCGTAGAAAAACCCCTTCTAGGGTTACTTTAGTGAAAATGAGAAAAAACTTTAAAATTTTTGAAAAAATCGCAAAATTCTCATTTTTTAATCACCAAAAAATCAAAAAGTTTGTGTATTAAAACGAAAACATGAGTAATTTCAAACGCAATTATCTCAAAAACTACAACGATTCAGAGGATGCCGTAAAAACAAAAAATGCTCCATTTTCATGAACTTTCCGAATAGATAACTTTTCATAGTGTTTTTTCCGAGTGGACTAGTCCTTTAATTTCGCCGAGATAAATTTTTTACGCTTTTCACAGATCCCACCAGGATCTTGAGGGTTAAAATAAAAAGCGACCTTAAAATGACGACAAGTAAAGTACATAGAAGAATGGGTGGTGGTTTGTACTCCTGTTATCAAGAGGCGGAGTCGAGCAAAGAAGCTTGCCTCGCATTTTGCTTGAGGCAACAAGGAGGAACCGTTTTGAGTACCTTACTTTTGCACTCTGTCACGTTGAATTGTTGAACTATATAGTAAGGAAGTTGATTATACACAAACCAATAATTAAAACGGAGAAGTCGAGACTAGTACTTTTTCGACGAAGAGTCTATTTCTTTTCAAACGCTTTTTTTACGTTATATAAGTTATTCTATACACACGGGGGGCTAAGCTCAAATATGGAGTCTCATGGAGTTTTGAAAACTATGGAACAGATCGAGTTTCATTGGAAGAGCCATATAGAAGTCGAGTGTGGCACATACCTTGTGCACAAATTCGAAACTGGAATTCATTAAAGTGTGAGAAAATTTCTGTTATTGTTTTACAGGGTGTATAAACAAAACCGGAATTTGGGCAATTTTTTCATGTTTTTTTCGAACCGAATTTTTTTTTCAAAAATCATCCTATTATGGCTAATTTTATGCGGGGAATCGTTTGCTCACTTTCTCAAATCTTGAAAACGCTTTCTTGACCCTGAATCAGGGAATCGGAGTGTGTGTATTGAAGCGAAAATATGAAAATTTTGAATTTTTCTTCTGAAAATAATCGTTCCCGAGGTTATTTTATGCGAGGAATCCGAAAAACATGTAATAAACGCTTCTTTGAATCAGGGTAAACATGTGTAATAACACGAAAGTAAAAAGAAAAATTTGAGTTAATTTCTTGTTATCACACGTGCTTACCCTGATTCAGGGAAGCATTTATTCGACTCGGGAGCATGTTTTTCGGATTCCTCGCATAAAATAACCCCAGAAACGATGATTTTCAGAAGAAAAATTCAAAATTTTAATATTTTCGCTTCAATACACACACTCCGATTCCCTAATTCAGGGTCAAGAAAGCGTTTTCAAGCGTTGTTGGGAATGCGCGCAATCGATTCCCCGCAAATTAGCCATAATAGGATCATTTTTGAAAAAAATTTCGGGTCGAAAAAACATGAAAAAATCGCCCAAATTCCGGGATTTTTATACACCCTGTGTAGGTATTTGATCAATGATTTATCATATTTTTTCTCACATGCTTTTTTTAAATAGTACATGTAAAAAGGAAGAAATTTGAAAACAACTCTTATAGCAATTAGACAAAGAAAGGACAGGATATACTCGAAAATCTTCTTCTGCGTTCCCAATTGAATCAGGGAGAATGTATTGAAACGAAAACATAAAATTCAAAAAATAATATGTTTTAGAGGCTATTTTATGTAGCTGGAGTTTTTTTGCCATGGAGAACACAATGCTGGCGTTAATTTTCAAAAATTATACAGGGTGAGTTAAAAATGTGCATTTTTGTGATTTTTGTGCCTTTTTTCCTTCCTTGACCCTGATTCAGGGAATGGAATTGGTGGTATTGACACGAAAATCCAAAAAATTTCCATTTTCGCCCTGAAAGCATCCATCTAGGGGTAATTTTATGCGAGGAATCGATTGCGCGCATTTTTTAAGCATGAAAAAATGATCTTGACCCTGATTCAGGGAATGAATTCGATGTATTGACGGAAATTCGAAAACTTTTCTTTTTTCATCTGTACACCAACTCCATTCCTTGAATCAGGGTCAAGGAAGTGTTTTCATGCTTCGGGAATGCGCGCAATCCCCACATAAAATTATCCATATATGGGTCATTGTTAGTAAAAAATTTTCTGGTCCCAAAAGAAATTTTTTGGGCCCAAAAATCACAAAAATGCACTTTTTTTACTCATCCTGTGTATTTTCAATGATCAGCACTTAAAAAATCGATGCAAAAATTGATTTTTACTTAAATTAAAAAGTTTGTGTATTACAACGAAAACATGAGTAATTTCAAACACATTATATATTCGATTCTTGACGCCCCTCTCATTTATTAGCAACATAATTAGAATACCCGCATTTAGATCAAGTACAGGGTGTATAAAAAAACCGGAATTTGGGCGATTTTTTCATTTTTTCGATTCGAAATTTTTTTTCAAAAATGGACTCTATTCGGGATAATTTCATGCGAGAAATTGATTGTGCGCATTTCCGACGCTTGAAAACGCTTCCCTGATTCAGGAAAATAGTTGTGTGTATTAAAGTGAAAAGCGAAATTTTTTGCCTGAAAATGATCTTTCTGGGGATAATTTTATGTGAAGAACCGATTACGCGCATTTCTGGAGCTTGAAAACGCTTCCTTATCTTGAAAAAAAGAAAAATTGGTTATAAAAAAATTTTCGGGTCGAAAAAAACATGAGCATGAAAAAATTAACGCCTAAATTCCGGTTTTTTCGATACACCCTGTAAAAGATTGATAAAAATTTAAATTTCCGGCCGAAAACTTCCTTCTTCTTTTCTAAATGAAGAAACTTGTTTTCTCTCTCGAGGTTTATGACATAAGCCGAATGGATGCAGGCTTTTTTGCAGACAAATTCGTGCCATTCGCAAAATTCTCAAAGCCATTTTCGTCGGTTGTATCTTCCAACGTGACTTCCGAATACTTTGGTGTTTGAACTCGAGGCGCCGAGGTGATACGAAGCCAAATGTCAATCATCACCGCCAATGGAATTATAACCCATATGCCATCAGCTACCCAGAAGACCCAGAAAATTTCCCAATTGGTTGCTGTTTGAGAGATGTAGCTTGGTGTTCCTAAAAATTATATAATAAACTATAGCCTATTTAATAAAGAGAGGCAATTAAAAGACCAATTCACTCGGAAAAAGCGTAAACACGCTTCCCTAATTCAGGGAAGGGGGTGTGTGTGCATTGAAACGAATTCGAAATTTCACTGAGACATCGGTGAAATTTTGTCTAGGGATTTTTATATGAGGGAAATCGATTGCGCGCATTTTCGAGGCATGAAAAAATTTCCCTGATACTGATTTAGACAACTTTGAAATAAACTTTTCGTCACCAACGGGAATCGAACCCGTGATTTTTTACTAAAAGTTTAGCATGCTAGACACTCAACCATTCGGCATTTCATAATTTTCGTTATAAAAAACCTTTTTATGGAGTATACCCCTCATAGGGTACCAAATGCACATTATAGTGATCAAATCCAAAAATTCCTTCATATTCGAGTTCCCCATGTCGAAAAAACACCGAGTACAAAAAATCAGCTGATTTGAAGAACTTTTTGAAAATCGAATTTTTTACCACTTGGGGTAAAAAATAGTTTTTTAAATTTTTTCCAAATAGCCTGATTTTTTGTATCCGGGGGGGGGGGGGTTTCAATAATCGCAATCGATTCCCTGCATAAAATTATCCCTATAGGAGTCATTTTTAGAAAATAAATTTTCGTGTCCAAAATTCATGTGAAAAGTCTCAAAACTTTTGGAATCAACCCAATATAACCTAAATGACTTTTTCCATACTAAAGCAAAACCTGCTGGCGGTCGAATATACATAACCATATAAATGATTGTTTTCCAGAAACAGAAAGCACTTGTGGTAAAAGCCACCATTAGACTATGTTTCGAGTTTAATCGACCCTAAAAAATAAACACCTATAAAGGTATGAGAGGATCAACTACCAAAATCAACGCGACAAGATTCATGACGATTTCAACAACCATTGTTCGTCCAGTTGCCATTGTGACAACATCCGTGGCATCCGCATATCGAAGATCAACATCAGCATAAATGTTCCCTTAAATTTATTTTTAACACGGGATACTCCTTCAAGTTTTCGGTATATCTTGTTATTTTAAGCTATTCTGAGCAACATTCAAAAAAATTTTTTTGAAAAAAAGTTGTCAAACCATGGAATATACCAGCTTTTTTTCGCTGGCAACATCAAATAGACTCAGGTGGGATTCAAATCCGAGACCCTTAGACTCGAATTTCCAATTTTACGTTTCTAATTTCGCGTTTCCAATTTTGCTAGAGCCGGGAGGGGGTCTGAAAAATCGCGATTTTTGCAAAAGTAATTTAAGGATGGCCCCATAGCCCGAAAATTATGGTACAAAGCCAATATTTTCATTCATTATATGAACTTACATAAGGCATAGACGCAAGCTAAATCTCCGCCACGCGTGGTCAACGGTCGAAGCATTGTGTATAATACATCCAATGTACATATGATTGCCGACGCACCCAACCATACTTCAATCCAGAATGGCAAATTTGATCTCATCTTTCTGAAAAATAACTTGAATGTTAATAGGACAGACCTGCTAGATGAAATTTCCAATTAAAAGATTTTTGGCTGTGAAAAAAAGGTTTTGGAATCTCAAAAAAAGGTTTTTAAAAGGCATAATAATAAATATAAAAAATCTATTCCTGTGTCCGTCCGTCCAGAACCACGAGATCTCAGGAACGGTAAATCGAATTGACATGCGATCTTTTTTAATAAGTAGTAGGTAGGGGATAGGTGTGCAGGAAACAAAAAAATTTTGGGGTACCCGCAAAAAAAATTCAATTTTTAAGAGCCTTTTTTCAAAGATGTCACCATATCTCGGGTATTTTAGCGTTTCCGGCGCTGAGTTTTTTTGTACTTGGAGGTTTTCGACTATGGGGAACACGATGGCAATATTATTTTTTAACACAAATTTTTTAGTGTTTAATCAGCGTGTTGACTTTTTGTCGATTTTAGAGTTTTTTGACCCTATAGACAAGGGATGAGGTCAAAAATAGGACGACACCCCCTGGCTGCGCCGGGGGTTCTAGGGTTAAAAAAAGTCGAGTTCGGGCAAATCCACCCATTTAAAAACGTATTTTTCGGTTAATCCTCTTAATTTCCCGATATATTCCTCCATTTCTAAAAATAAT
Organism: Acrobeloides nanus; assembly: GCA_900406225.1. Lineage (NCBI taxonomy): Eukaryota > Metazoa > Nematoda > Chromadorea > Rhabditida > Cephalobidae > Acrobeloides > Acrobeloides nanus. The sequence goes on along the minus strand of OZJO01005138.1, from coordinate 12,071 downwards.
CGATTAAAATATCAAATTGAAATGAAAATAAATACAATTGACGCAAAACAAAACGGCGAAAAGTAGAAAAAATAATGATTTTATGTTTCCGCATTTGAAATTTGCATATTTACTGTTTATGGGAGGATTAAAGTGCACTGGGGGGAGGGGCCAAAGTGCACTTTAACCCCCCCCCCCACGGTCTTGGGGGAGGGTATTAATGTACATCAGTGCCAGCAATATTTGGGGATTGCACTATGTTAAAAATAAAAAGCTCTTAAAAGCAACCACACTCATTGACGCTTAAAAATCTAGCGTGATTGTTTGCTGTACAAACGAAACAATTGATTGAGTGATAGAACAAAAGAACAACGTTCAACTCCAGTTTGAGCTTGTTGTAAAAGACTTTTATATAGCCGACAAGAACTGTTCATACATTAAATGGACCAGTCCCACTTGTGAACCAACTTTTTATATAAGAAAGTTCATCAGAAATGCCTTATTAATAAGACTTTCATTGAATCAGGGCATCAATCCCTTCGCTTCAATACATAAAACATATGCAAATTTTTCAAGCAATTTGGTTTCGCATTTATCTCTAAAGGGTTGACGAATTAGAATTTACTTCCAAAGCAAAAGTTGATCGCCATAACATGAACTTTCTTATAAAAAATTGTTCAAAAGTGGACTGGTCCTTTAAAAATACAAAATTGAACCTTTTTTGCATCGCCCTATAAAATTTTTTTCCAAGTTGGGCCTCCCGAAATTTTTTTTCTGGGTACGCCACTGGTCTGAGGGGTTCGAAAACACGCTTTTTTCCCTAAAAAACTTGTTTAGCCCTGTGCGGGGGTCCAGACCCCCGACGAAATTTCTTACACCCTGGTTACTTACCTAACACACACTGCTACTTACCTAAACATTAACTATTCGAAAAATATATAAATCGATAGGATAAATCACGGAGTGGTGAAAGAAGTGAGTGGGTATGATTTTGGAAGATCCATGACCCACATATTCGTATTCGAAATGCATAGCTATCCTATAAATCTTCGTACACAACTTCGTGATCTCTTCAAAAAGTGCATTGTTTGATGGAATTTAAAACATAGGTGTTCCAATGATTCTATACGATTTAAAACTTCGATATCTTGGAGCTACTTTTGTAAAAAATACATTCCTAGGAGTAATTTTATGGTCAAGGAAGCGCTTTCACGTTCGGGATTGCGCGAAATCGATTTCCCATGTAGAAAAACCTAAAAATCGACGGTTTTCTCATAAAAATCAGAAAATGTTTGATTTTCGCTTCAATACACCCACCCCATTCCCTGAATCACGGTCAAGGAAGGGTTTTTATGCTTCGGGAATGCGCGGAATCGATTTCTCGCATAAAATTACCCCTAGGAATGTATTTTTTACAAAAAGTTTCAAAGAAAAATTTTTTCGGAGAACGGGCTCCGATTGTTACCTCCTTTAAAAATGAACTTTTTCAAAATTGCTGCTATTTTTGGGTACCCCACTAAAGTTGTAAGTCATTTTACCCCCCCCCCCCCCTGGGCACTTTCACCCCTCAACATCCAGTATAAAAATGATCCGCATATTTTTTCTCCAGGAATATGTCGAAATCAGCGTAAAAAAACTTCAAAGGGATTTGTATAAGAGCGTTCTTCCCTAAAAGCGTCATTTTTAAAGGGGGTAAGAATCGTGACTGCATCTCTGTCAGAAAATTTTTTGTCAGAAAACCCCTAGAAAGTGACTTTCTAGGGGTAAGTTTATGCAAGGAATCGATTGCGTGCATCGAAAAATTCTAAAAATTTTTCCGGGGGTCAAAAAATGACGTCAAAATTAGGGGTCATAAGTTTTAACCCCAGCAAAATCATTTTTAGAGGTTATTTTTGGCGAGGAATCGATTGCAAACATTTTCAACGCGCAAAAACCACTCCTAAACACTCGAAAATCGAATTTTATCTTGAATTTTAGCGCTAATGGAGATGAACTTTGATAAAAATTTTGACTATTTTCTGATCAAGTTTTTGATTTTACGACAAAAAATTCGATTTTCGAGTGTTTAGGAGCGGTTTTTATACGTTGAAAATGTTTGCAACCGATTTCTCGCCAAAAATAACCTCTAAGAATGATTTTGTTGGGGTTAAAACTTATAAAAAAGGGGTAACAATCGGAGCCCGTTCTCCGAAAAAAATTTTTTTTGAAAATTTTTGTAAGAAATACATTCCTAGGGGTAATTTTATGCGAGAAATCGGTTCCGCGCATTTCCGAAACATGGAAACGCTTCCTTGACCGTGATTCAGGGAATGGGGTGGGTATATTGAAGCGAAAATCAAACATTTTCGGATTTTTATGAGAAAACCGTCGATTTTTAGGTTTTTCTATGTTGGGAATCGATTGCGCGCAATCCCGAACGTGAAAGCGCTTCCTTGACCATAAAATTACTCATAGGAATATATTTTTTACAAAAATTTTCAAAAAAAATTTTTCCGGAGAACGGGGTCCGATTGTTACCCCCTTTAATGTTTTTACGCTAAAAAATCGAAATTTAAAGCTTTTTCAATAAAGTTTATTATATAAAAAACTACATCACATTAGCAAATTTATAAAACAAACCGCATGAAATATTTCAATTTCCTCCCTGAGATAGTGAATTTTTAAATCGGGTACAGATTTTTGAACACCCTGTATATAGGCTGTTTTGGCAAAAAAATTTTTTGCCAAAATTGAGATTAGTCCCTAATTTTTAGCCCCCTTAAAGGGGGGGGGTATTTTTTAGGGACTAATCTTCGAAAAAAAATTTTTTTTCTTTTTTTATAAAAACATCACTTTTAGGGGTAATTTTATGCGAGAAATCGATTGCGCGCATCGAAAAATTCTGACAAAATTTTTCGGGGTCAAAATTAGGGGTTGTAATTTTTAACCCCCAAAAAAATATTTTGGGGGGTTTTTGAATTTTTCGATGCGCGCAATCGATTCCTCGCACAAAATTATCCCTAAAAATGATTTTGTTGGGTTAAAATTTACAGCCCCTAATTTTGACGCGTTTTTTTCAATTTTTTGACCCTCGAAAAATTTTTTCAGAATTTTTCGATGCGCGCAATCGATTTCTCGCATAAAATTACCCCTAAAAGTGATGTTTTTATAAAAAAAAAAGAAGAAAAAAAATTTTTTTTCGTAGATTAGTCCCTAAAAAATACCACCTCCCCTTTAAACGAAAACATGAAGCAGCGTTGTGGTTGCCCGACATTTTTTCCCTTACCACTTTCGTTCCCTTAAACAATTTTTTCCCTAGTCAATTTTTTCGCTAAACAAATTTTTTCCCAAACTCGTTTTAATAAACACGATTTTATTGAAATTCAGGCATTTTTTTAGTTGTCTGAATTTCAATAAAACGTGTTTATTAAAACGAATTTGGGAAAAAATTTGTTTAAGGAAACAAAAGTGATAAGGGAAAAAATGTCGGGCAACCGCTGTTGTCAGTCGTGCCGGCACAACTTACGGCTGCTAGTGCCGTAGTACAATTGAATTTGTTTCACGACTGTTAGAGGCACTGCTAGCGTTATGAAATGCGCGGCATAGCATGATAGCGAGCAACCAAAAGAGTATTTTACAACTTGAAAAAAGAGAAAAATTAATTTTTTTTAAATCTTAATTTTTTTGAATCCCACTATTTTTCATCGTTCGAATCAAAAATTTCCCTAGTATTAAAACGATTTCCTCAAATACGATAAAATTGGCGTTTTGAAATCCTAATCGAACGAAAGTTTATTTCGCATTGACAAATTATCTGTATGGCTCTTTTTTTCAAGGTCGAACATATCATTACTTCATTTTTTCACGATTAAATTTTTTATTATATTTTTAAGTTCATAACAAGAATTTATAGTTCCAAAATGGTGAACATAACCGAAGAGTTAGATGCTGAAACGCTTTTATATGATACAGTTGCTAATAAGCATCCAAAATTTTTGACAAAGATGTTTAGTGCTGTCAAAAGAGCCGAGCTCGAGAAAAAGGTTCGTTGTTAAGAAAATACAAATTTTTTATTGTTAAGAAAATACAAATTTTTTATTATCAGGGGGGCAAAAGTTCGGGGAAAAACGTCCAAAATTTCGGGGACAACCGACAAAAATTCGAGGACACTACCACTGTCGGATTTTGCGTTTTTCGGTGTTTTCAACACAAAAAAGCAAAATCCGACAGGGTTAGTGTTCCCAAACTTTTGCCCTCCCCTTGATAAAAAACTTACACTGGAAACAATAGTTGGTTATACGCGCAGCACTTTGATGGAATCCTTGAAAACTTAAGCAAAAAAACTTTTCAAGTTCAAGGATTTTAATTCAAGTGCTGATAACCAGGGGTCCCAGAAGCTTTTCTGTGCATATCAGAAACCCACTCTTTGCTAGTAAAACAAAAAAATGTAAATTCATTATTTTTAGCGCACTGATCTTCAAGCATCAAATATCTTGCCATCGATCGAAGAATTAGTTCAAAGTTTCAACACAAACAGAAAGCGTCCGGCTTCAGATTCTTTACAAAAATCTCCACTTGCGAAACGTCCAGTTAACGGAGTAAATGGATTTGGAAAAGCTGGCTCTTCTGATTCCGATTCAAGTTCTGATAGTGATGCACCGGCCAAGAAAGTGGTTCCTCAGAAAACGTCTACAAAACCAGCACTACAACAAAAGCCGAAACCCGCAGATTCTTCAGACAGTGAAGATAGCTCTGATGACGAGCCACCAACTAAGAAGCCTGCTCAATCTGCCGTAAACAATGTAAAGAAACCGGTTCAAGCACAAAAGGTTTATACACTTAGTTTGGTTGCTTTATAAATTTCGATTTTTAGGCTACTACAAAAAAGTCCTCATCTTCAGAAGACTCGGATGAAGAATTGCCTAAGCAAAAAGCTCCTGCTTCCAAATCAGTTCCATTGGCGAAGAAACCAGCTAGCTCATCCGATTCTTCAGACAGCGATGACGAAGAACCGCCTAAGAAACCAGTAGCTACACCAACCAAAGCGGCATCTTCTATTAAATCTGCACCTCAAGTGAAGAAACCAGCTAGCTCTGAATCTTCATCTGATAGCGATGATGAACCACCGGTGAAGAAAGCACCCGTGCAAGCTAAACCTGTAGCAATAAAACCGCCACAAAAAGCCAAGAAAGAATCCAGCTCCGACTCAACTTCGGAAAGCGATGAAGAACCAGCAAAGAAGTCGATTGTAACTTCAGTTAAAACATCAGCTGTAGCAAAACCAATTCTAAGCAAGAAAAAGGAATCCAGCTCGGAATCTTCTGATAGTGATGATGGAAAATTGGCAAAACCTAGTGCGGTTAAAGCTCCAGCTAAAGCTGTGCAACAAGTAAAGAAAAAGGAATCTAGTTCGGAATCATCATCAGAAGATGAAGCTCCTGTGACGAAGAAGCAAGCACCGGTTCAAGCTCAGATCATGGCTCCAGCTAAAACCAAATCAAGTTCAGAAGATTCCGACAGTGATGACGAACCACCGACTAAAAAAGCTGCTCTAAAGCCACAACAAGCTACGAAAATAACCATCGCACCGAAATCTCAACCGGCTAAGAAACCTCCAAGTTCAGAATCTTCATCCGATAGTGACGATGAACCAGTGAAGAAAGTAGCTCCTGCACAAGTCAAGCCGGTTCCAGCAGCAGCAAAGCCTTTAACTAAAAAGAAAGAATCCAGTTCCGATTCTTCAGACAGCGATGATGAACCAGCACCAGTGAAGAAGACCGTTCCACCTCCGTCTGCTTTAAAGAAACCGGAATTGACAAAAGCAGCAGCTAAGTTGAAGGAGACAAGTTCCGATTCAGATGATAGCGATGATGAAGAACCACCCAAGCTAGTTGCAGCAAGTCCGAAAAAGTCTGTTGTTCCATTGGCAAAAGTGCTGAATTCTCCAAAATCTGCAAAGAAGGAATCTTCTAGTGACTCTGATTCGTCCGAAGCTGAAAACAAGAAACCTGTTGCATTGTCTAACAAGGCAACACCGGCAAAACCTTCACAAGCTAAAAAGGAATCTTCAAGCTCTGATTCTGACAGCGATGAAGAGCCCAAGAAACAGGCGATCACTATTATATCCAAAAAAAGCACACCTGTAGCAGCAAAGCCTGTGTCCAGCACAAGAACACCAGCCAAGAAGTCAAGTTCTTCGGATTCCTCTGATGATAGCGAAGATTTGCCACAAGCCATAAAACAAATTGCTAAAGCAGCTGTTGCAAAAGCTCAAGGTCGTGCTCCACCAAAGCCTCAACAAGCTAAGACGAAAGAAAGTTCATCAGATTCGTCGGATAGTGATGAAGAGCCAGCGAAAAAACCAACACCAACCAAAACACCAACTGCTACGAAGACCCCAGCCAAGAAGGAATCAAGTTCGGATTCATCAGAAAGTGAAGTTGAAGCGCCAAAGAAATTAGCTCCTTCACCAGCAAAATCTCCAGTCAAAGCTTCCGTTGTAACTCCAAAAACTGCACTAAAGAAGCAATCTAGCTCATCGTCGTCCGACAGTGATGAAGAACCACCAGCTAAGAAACCCGCTGTAACACAAGCCAAAACTCCAGCAAAATCACCTGCTGCAACACCAAAAAGTGCATTGAAGAAGCAAGAAAGCTCCAGCTCTGATTCGTCCGATGATAGCGTTGAGAACAAATCACCACTCAAAAAAGCTGCACCTACGCCAACTCCAACCACGGCCAAGAAAGTTCCGGTGAAAAAGCAATCCAGTTCAGAATCTGATGATAGTGATGAAGAGCCTGCGAAGAAACCTGCAACGACTCCGGCGAAAAATGTCACACCAGCGGCTAAAAAGACTCCGGCTAAGAAAGACGACAGTTCGGATTCTTCCGATAGCGATGAAGATGTGGCTTCAAAAAATAAGACACAACTTTCGCCTGCGAAAAATACTAGGTCACAAACTGCCAAGGTGGAAAAGGTATGCCGTTTTACTATTTTTTCGAGTTTTAAAGGAGTAACCTTTACAGCCAGATCTCCGAAAAAATATTGTTCGCAAATTTTTGTAGAAACGACCCTTCTAGGATAATTTTGATGCGAGAAATCGATTGCTATCACTCCCGAATCTTGAAAATGCTTTTTTGACCTTGTTTCAAGGAAAATATTGACTTTTTAACATTTTTCTAAGTGCTTTCTTATTGTTAAAAACCAATATTTTCCCTAATCATGATCAGGAAAACATTTTCAAGCTTCTGGAATGCGCGCAATCGATTTCTGTCATAAAATTACCCCTAGAGAGTTTTTAATTTGCGAAAAAAATTTTCGGAGATCTGGCTGTAAAGGTTACCCCCTTTTAAATTTTTTTTGAAATTTATTCGATAATCGTTTCAAAACTCAATTTTTATTGAAGCAGGAACATTGTCTGAATCAATAAAAAAAACTGTTATTGAAACGATTTATCGGGGATTAAAAAAATTTAAAGATTGTTCATGAACGACAATTTTTATCTGCATTTTTGGGAAATATAAGTTCATTTCTAGGCTTCCAAAGAAGACTCATCAAACGACTCCGAAAATGAAGAAAATAAAACCAGCCATAATACCTCTTCAAATAAAAAGGTGAGCAAATTAATACACGGTGCCATTTTTGAAAATTTTTTTAAAAATCCTAATGGTCCCTCATGATTTTTCACCAAAATTGTCCAAATTTTCCCATTTTTTTTAACAAAAATGTCAGAAATCTACTATTTTTTACCAGAAAATTTCATTTTCTGAGCATTTTTTGCTTAAAAACAGGATTTCTCAAAAATAAAACCAGCGCCTGCGGCGCTGGTTTTATTTGCCGTAACTCAAGGATTTCAACAAAAATTTTCATCGAAAACCGTAAATTTTTGAGTAATCGTAGCTTAAAAATACTATCTATCAACAAAAATATTTCGTGCCAGTCGGCGCGAAAAATATAAGGGGAACCAAGATGATTTTTGAAAAAAATTGCCTTGGTCCCCTCTTATGTTTTTGTCTAAAATTTTCGAAAAATTTTTAAGAAGGGACCCTTATGATTTTTAATTTTTGGCAGGTGCCCCCCCAAACTATAAAGATATCAACTATAAGGGTCAGCCAATAAAGCTGATATAAAGCCCGAGGTTGTATTAATTGAAAGCTCTTTTTAAAAACTGCCGATCATTTCTAACTTCGCATTTTAGCGCATCAGCGAGCCATATCGTCGTATTACTCTAACAAAAGATCAACTTCATCCAGAATTTCGGGATAATTCTTATAAGCAGGTAAACATAGATAATCCACTTTGCCGGGTTTGCTACAAAAGTTGACGAGCATAGTAAATGGCGTCGTGTGTATTTTGAAAAATGAGGGTTCAATATGGATTGGATCGAAATTTAAAATCGTCAAATTTCGAACAAAAGGCGACCCTAATGAATCATCACTAGTGATGCGTCGAAATTGAAATTTGGGGGGGGGTCAAAATCGAAACGAAATTGGGATCGAAATTTCATAGGAAATTACCATTTTTAAGCTGAAAATGACGATTTTTGGCTAAAAATGATGAATTTTGATGAAAAGCTTGACAATTTTAAACATAAAATTTTAAACGAAAATAATGGAAATTTGGGTGATTTTTGGTGAAAAATCATAATAGTAGACCATCTTCGCTTCGATTTTTATCGAAAATTTGGGGTCAAAATCGAAAGTGCGATTTCGACGCACCACTATTCATCACCATTCTAATTTACTTGCTATGCTCGCCCAACTTTTATGGGAGGTTGGTGAAACGAACTGTTCGTTTTTTTGTTTTTTAATGACTCTTTTGTAGAACGCCGATCCATGGGGAGAAAAAGCTTTCCGTGATTTGAGTAAAGTTCAAGGCAAAAATTTCCGGCATGAAAAGACGAAAAAGAAGCGTGGTAGTTATGGTGGTGGTCGGATTTCGTTAGAAGTGAATTCAATAAAGTTCCAAAATAGTGATGAAGACGAGTGAAAATTAAAAAAAAGGAAATCGTTTATGTTATTTTATCTTGTTATGGTTATGTTAAAGTTATGTTATGATTGTTAAGATTGTGTTCGTTGTTCTATTTTATGCTGTTTTATCTCCAAAAGTTTTATTTAAAAAATTGTTAATTTTCAAGACTTGGTTAGTGAACCATCATAGGTTTTCAGAAATCATATTTCCTGAAAGTTTTCAGTGCTAGAAACATTTTTAAATAGTAATTTCGACCATTAAATGCAGTAAAATGAAAAAGCCGCGTCAAAAATGCATTTTGCTATTAGAAAATCGACAGCAATTGAGACAAATAGGAAAATGTGATTTTATAGGCAAAAAGCGTGCATCGGCTATTTTTCATGGAAAAACATCTCAAACGACTTGATTGGATATGTACTCGATTCTGAAGAATTTTTCGATTTTGAACAGTGGAATTCACCCCTATCTGGTGGCAATTTTGGGTCCGGAAGGGGTCCATTTGAGAAAAATCACTCTATCTCCCCCAAATCAGCGCGAAAGATCATCAGCAAGGGGTCATTTCAACGCGAAATTTTATGGGGAACAACTTTATAGAACATCACTTTCCCCGAAAAAATCCCACTTAACGTGATTTTTTTTCAAAAAATTTTTTAAACTTTTTTCTTTGGAAATGGCCTCTCTCTAGGGGTAACTTTGTGCAAGAAATCGATTGCGCGCATTAATAAACATGTTTTTTCGGAAAATGAGCCGTATATACTTCATAAGCATGTGATTCTTGTTAAAAATGTTGCTCTAAAGAGTCACATGCTTATGAAGTAGATCGGCTCTGCGTTATAAAATCCACAATTTTTAGCCAAGTCATGTTGTTAGGAATTCCTTAGATACCTTTTTTATAATATCCTTATTTAAAAAATAGTATTTCGTATATGGTTTATCTATAAATTACGATTCTAAGTCCAGCGAGAATAATTGTTGGTGACCACTTAATTTCAATCAATCGGACCTATATAGCGATAAATAATTTGTTGTATGGGTCTAAATGGTCTATAGGAAAAGTAACTTATAGGTGGACCCATATATTTTTTAGATTGATAGGAAACTGGGAGGTTCACTACTTTCCAGAAGTGAGGAATCTTGTTGTAATTTTAACCCCCCCCCCCCGCTCGGCGGGGGTTCGAAAACATGCATATTTTCCCTAAAAAAACTTGAATTATTTACCCTTGCACGAGGGGGGATGTTAAATTATGATTTTTTTACCCTTGTGCAGAGGTATAGACCACGTGCAATAGACGAAATTTCTTACACCCTGGTTCTACACAGCTTTCCAGTTTCCTATCAACCATTTTTTGAACATATTTCTAAATATTGAGAGCTGTGACCCTATATTTCTATTCCTTCGTTATCTATGTTGAAAAAATACCAAAAAAATTGTTTTTTGTTAGACGTTACCTAATCTTCATTGTTTTTCGCAGTCTCTCTGAGCTGCGTACCGTTTTTGCAGTGTCTTAACTACTGGGGTTTTATGTTTTAGTTCAATCTTAAATAAAAATTCTTTAAATCAAAAAGAGGACCATCATAATTTGAGTTGACTCAAAAATTCTCGACCCCACAAAAAATTGTTGCGACACTGAACGTTTGATCTTTATCATTTTTTTTTCTTCAAATAAAGTTTGGGACTAGTATGATCTGGGGAGCCCACCCCAAAATCTGTGGAGCACTTTCCAAAAATTAACCTCTTGGGCGGTGGCGTAGCCAAAGGGGAGGGACCGCCCCCGTTCCTGGAAAAATTTGAAAATTTCCTCGACTACTCTTGGGGGTAGTTTTAAATGCTGTTTTCGATTTCTGCGCATAAAATTATCTCTGGAGGTGCATATTTGAACAATTTTTTTCACCCCAAAAATCTGAGGAGCATATTTTTGAGGTGGACTCATCAGATCATACTAGCTGCAAGTTTTGTAATGTGTATTCTTTGTTTTAATGGAACTTGTTGATTTTACTCCAAGCACTGGCTCTGCCGAGAAGCTATCGACAAATCCGAATATTAAATTAAAGTTTTATTTTAACAAATAACTATTTAAATAAAACAATTTTGGCAAGTGAAAAAAAGCGCCGTATGGGGGCCGTCCCATCTAAATTTATAACAGAACCGTATGATTTGGGGGAGTAAAAATTCAAAAATTGGATTATGTAATACTTGAACGACCCCTAATGCGCTTACAATTAATTTACAATAAACAAGATCAACTCTCGCTTTCAGTTTATTTCTTAAATTTGTCCTAAAACAAAGCTTCGAACCAATTCCGGCACAGCCGAGTCAAACCCAACGACATCCAACATCCCTGGATCGGTTGGGTCAGCAATGGTAAAATTGGTGGCTGTCATTCCAACCACAACCAATTTAGCATCTGGAATATTCAAAGCTTTGCGGTACGTTTGAAGGGCTTCATGAGGCTTGACCTAAAAAAACTCAATTTTTGTGTAAAATGGCTTAAAAATTTTACATTGCCAGCATATGTCTCATTGTCAGTGAAAACCATGAACACATCAAATTCCTTCTTTTCCTCGGTAGCCCAAACCATTGGTAGCGAGCAGTCTGTTGATCCGAAATCCATGACACGAATATGGTCAACCATTTTCATAAGGTCCCATGCATTGGTGAAAGGTAGGGGTGTGAATTTGTGACAGAAAGCCATACATTCGACCTAAAATTGAAGATTTTATTATTTTGACCTAAGAGCAGGGCTTCTAATGAAAAAAAAATCAGGGTTTCGTCAAAAATCAGACACATCTAGAATTCAGGAACGGGGAGGGGCAAAATCATTTTTATTTTTTTATCGATAAAAATTAAGAAAATTTACCTTCGGCTCTTTCTTAAGGAAACACATTCCAAGTGCAGCTGATGCTTCACGGCAAGACAGATTTGTGTTCATGATAGTGGAACCCATGCTACCCGACACATCAAACGCCAAACAAAATCTCTTTCCAGTTGGCTCCACATTTTGGAATGCCAACAAGAAAGCCTTCTCCAATGCTTCAATAATCTTATCATTGACTTTCCATTGCAGACTTCCTTTCAACCCATGCCCACTTCTATATGTTGTCATTGCCAGAAGAACTGTCAAAGGATGAACCCTAGCATTTTT
>OZJO01005136.1:0-10373 GCA_900406225.1 Acrobeloides nanus | reverse complement strand
GCAAAAATCAAAAAAAGTCATGATTTTCAAAAAGTCATATCTCTGTGAGATTAAAGTCTTTTTCAATCATTTCTTTTTTAAAGAATACTATAATATCCTAAATTCCAAAAATGCCGTCGCTCGAAAAAATCCGACCTCAATTCGATTTTTGACGAATTTTTAAAAATATGGAAAAAATTGGAAAAAGTTACCACCCACAATCTTCCCTGAATCAGGGTCAAGGAAGCGTTTTCATGCTTCGAGAATGCGCGCAATCGATTTCTCGCATAAAATTACCCCTATGGGGTCACTTGTTAAAAAAATTTTCTACCCGACCATACTTTGGACCCCTTTAAAGAAATTTTGGTACAAAACCAAAGCCGTCCGTACTGCTCCTTTTAATGCAGTTTTTAGCTCTAAGTTTTATTAATAAATAATTGAATTAGTTGGTATCCTTGGATACGCATATTCGTAAACCCTATTTATATAACGATAGAAATAAATAAAGAATATGTTTAATTCAATTTTAAACGCAAATGTCCGTCCCGGACATTTGCGTCCGACTATTTGCGTCCGGAAACACCCGTCCCGGACATTTGAGTCCCTTCATTTGCGTACAACTGTAATTCGTTTTTGATGAAAAATTTCTTCAAAGGCTGACGCAAATGTCCGGGACGTAAATGTCCGAGACGAAAATTCCGGACGCAAATGTCCGGGCGCAAATGCCAGAACTCAAATATTCGGACGGAAAAGTCCAGGAACCAAACTTCCAGACGCAAGTGACCCCTCGCCAGGAATTTCTCGGGGGGCGTTCAAGCATGTTGAAAAGTTGTCGAAAAGTCGAAACATTTTTCAATAACTTTCAACAACTTTTTAAGAACTTTTTACAACTTTTTCAACATGCTTGAACGCACCTTCACTATAGTAATTTTTACTCAAAAAATGTAAAAATTTTTTTCAAGATTGAAATTTTTAACAAAAATATTCATTTTTTACTGATTCTCCTCCAAACTTCATTTTTTGGTTAAATTTTGACTTTTTTGAGGCAATTTTGAGCAATTTTTTGACAAACATTTGATTTTTGGCATTTCCAATTTTTTCCGAATCAGTGAAGCATTTTCAGGGTTCAGGAATGCGAGCAATCGATTGGCGGTGTGATATTTGCGAACGGGACATTTGCGTACGGACTTTTGCGAACGGACTTTTGCGGAAGGACATTTGCAGACGGAACTTATGCAAAATCATGGAGAAGGGGATACCCCACAGACCCCTTGTAACTTGTAAAAATGTTTAAACTAAAAAAATAGAAAAATATCTATTTTAAAAAAATTTTTCACTTTTGGAAATTCTCATCGTCCTGAATAGATGTATAATTATTTCTACGGTGATATGGTCTCTTTGAATAGCCGTCTATCTCAAAATAATCGATTGACTATGTGCACGTGAATTACCTGTTTGTCTTTTTTCATTTCACTTATGCACATTTTAATTAAATGACGTTATTGCTTAATTTCTATTTTTGGAAGTCTTTTTAATGTTAAAAACGCGGTTCTTCGAAGGGTTTTTAATAAGCATTTGGATATTGAATAAATATTCTTTTGATAGAAAATATGTGTAGTCACATAGGTGAAAAGGGAGTCCAGATAGGGGCGCCATTTTCGCTTATTTCTAATCATTTTTGCTTATTTTTTATTCAATGATTATTTTTTAATGTCTGATGGCACCCCTATTTTCTGGACCCTCTCCCCCACTCATAAGAGGCCAAAATTTAGGTCCCACTCAAAAATGGTCAAAAATCTTACTACTTCCACTCAAGTTGGACCAAATCTGGACCCCCTCTTTTTACCTATGTGAGGCCATAAACTCTAAAATAAATATACAGGGTGGCCCTGAAAAAAGTGGCATTACGACTTTATCCAACTTTTTGTTTCTCCAATCGACTTTCTCCAACCGACTTTATCCAACTTTTTAAATTTGGTCGATAAATTGTTTCAATAAACAAATCTTTATTGAAATTTTCTTTTAAAAAGTTGGATAAAATCGGTTGGAGAAAGTCTGGTTGGATAAAGTTGGTTGGATAAAGTCGGTTGAAGCAAAGGCTGGCTAATGTCGTAATGCCAAAAAAATGGACTTTTTGAGATTTTATGTTTGTAGAAAAGTGCATTTTCTAGGGTAAACTATTGTCTTTTAAACTTATTCTTTTTTAAGAAATCAAATTCTCTACGTTTAAAAAAAAGAATTATGTCAAAAGAAAATATTTTACCCGTGAAAAAGTAGTTGTTCTGCAAACAAAAAATCTCAAAAAATCCACTTTTTCTGGGCTACCCTGTAAATATTTTTAAACTAAAAACCATCGCCAGGCAATACACAAACAATTTTTGTTATCGCACGAAGTTTCTAATAATTTTTTATGTCAATCTTCACATGATCGATATTGTACGGAGAAAATTTATAATCGATTTTTTACATACAACATTACTATTTTAGTAAAATTTTGGGAAGCATATGTACCTCTAATTTTGATTATTTATTTAATCATACATCAATGAGCAATGAGAAGAGCAATGAAAGAAAAATGACTCAGTGTTTGAGATCCCCAAAAATTATACAAACAATTCGTCAGTATCTCGTCAAATTATCCTTTTAAAAGGACGCATGAATACATTGAATTCTGTTTCAATGTGCACAACTCAATTCGACGAACATTCTTCAACTTTTTTGGAAGATCAAATTGATACAAGCTTGGATACTGCTTTATCTCCTATTCTATATACGCATAAGATTAAGCCTAAATGTTGTATTATATGTGGAGATGAGACAAACTGTTATCATTATGGTAATTTTTATTTCTTTTATAAGAGGCGAAATTTTATATTTTAGCGATTCAAAAAAGCTGTTAAAGTAAACCACATAAAATTACATAAAAATATTTTGCCTACCATTATTTTTCGATTTTGACCTTTATGGGACCTTAGGGGTTATCCAGATATTATGTAATCAACTTTTTGGTGGTTTACCCCTCCCCGATCCCCTCAACGTAATCATCAAAAATGCACTAACATAATCAATTTTTATGAGGAGGGCCGACCCCCTCCCCCAACATGACTACGTAATTTCTCGATGACCCCCTATACAGATAAAGGTATCCCCTAGAGATGTAACCATTTAAAGTATTCTACGAGTTCAAATTTAGGGGGTTAGATAAAAAATTTTTAATTCTCAACAATTACCCTTGGGGATCAAACCTGCGTGTCCAACATTGCTTAACTTACCAGATCGGACGGGATCACTTCTTACCAATTTAAGAAAGTTAATGAAGTTCAGGATTAAATATGCCTTAACAACTTTGCTGAATCTCTAAATTCTATTTCCTGATTCCTCATGACTTCAGGATTCGCGATTAGCTAGGGATTTATGAATAACTGTTTCAATAAACACAGTTTTATTGAAATTCAGGCAACTTTATATTGCAATCTATTGCACTACATTACCTGAATTTCAATTATTAACCATTATTAATTTTAACTATTAACCGTTGTTTTTTCTATGCACTATCACCTCTTTCTTTTAGCTTAATGCACGATTAAAAAATCATAATTTTAGATGTGGCTAGTTGTCATGCATGTAAAGCATTCTTCCGACGATTTATATCAGCATATATTTATAAAAGGAGGAAAATAGGTGATATTTGTAAATCAAATGGTAAATGCAATGTCAAACAAGGTAAACAACATAGTAATTTGCCACAAATATGGTGTTTAGGTTCACGTTGCCGCACATGTCGATTCAATGCGTGTGTTTTAGCGGGGATGAATCCTGAAGCTTTGCTATTTCCCGACAGTGTCAACGTTAAACAATTATCAATATACATAGAGAATAGAAGACAACTTTTATTAACAAATGAAAAAACTTGCCTAACAATTCCTAAGGTAGTTTATAAAATAGACAAGAGTTTGCGTGTAGCTAAAAGAATGCAGCGAAATTATTTCATTTCCTTATACACTTTAGGACAGAAGTGTACATCAGGGCAAAGTGAGAACAGGGAACAGGCTCAAAAAGTATGTTCCCGAATGGCTGGCAGCATAATTATTTTTTTAATTGGCACAAAAATGCTTTTCTGGAAGGGAACTTTACTAGAGCACATACATTATCAATGGGGGAGGACTGTCTCCCCTCATGTAGCTATCATCGAACCAAAAATTAAGATTCATATAGCCTCGGAGTTCCAAGTCTCAAAGCTATATAGCCGAGCCAAAAAATTAGATGGCGACTTTTTTTTGGTCGTCAACATATAGCCCCGAGTAGCTTGTCCCCCCCCCTTATGACGCAACCCTGGTGTACACCATTGGAACATACTTTTTAAGCCTGTTCCCTTCCCTGTTCCCGCTTTGTTCCGACGCAACCCTGGTGTACACCCAACTCATCTACAAAAATCGAAAATTTATGATTGAACAACGGTTCGCAACTTTTTTATCGCATGCTTTCTGTCCATCAGAAAATGTAAAAACTTTTTAGGAACTTCCCAATTTTGTCGAATCATCTTTTTGCAAAGAAATTGACGATTTGCTGTATATTGAGTTACAATCAAAGAAACTTCGAGAGTCCTCTTATAATCCAACATGGCAATTTACGGAAATTAGTGAAGTTTTGAAAGCACCAAGCATTTTAGCATCTTCAGATAAATATAGCGTAAGAAAAACATTTATTTATTTGTATAACCATCAAAATTTTATATAGAAGCCTTCTGATTGGCCACTAGATAATGATCAATTAACAACAAAATTTAAAATAAGTTTTGCAGAGCAGTTTATAGTGGAAGATGAAAATGGTCCAATAAAAAGACATTGGTATACTATTGATTTTATATTATCATTAGAAATGTCAAAAACTTTACCAATTTATCAAAAACTTAAAGAGTGTGATAAGGTATTTTTAAATTATTATATCCTACTACTATAAACGTGTAATTCCCGAAGCGTGAAACCGCTTCCCTGTCCCTGGTTCAAGGAAAATTATTTTTTTGAAACGAAAATTGTCATTTTTCGCATTTTCAAAAACCCAATTTTTCCCTGAATCAGGGTCAGGGAAGCATTTTCAGGGTTCAGGAATGCGAGCAATCGATTGGCGGTGTGATACTTGCGCACGGGACATTTGCGGACGGGACTTTTGCGCATTTATTCATATAATACCTTTCCCCCATCCGCAAAAGTTCCGTCTGCAAATGTCCTTCCTTCAAATGTCCCGTCCGCAAAAGTCCGTCCGCAAGTATCACACCGCCATCGATTTCCTGCATAAACTTACCCCTGAAACATAAAATTTCCATTAGAGAAATAAATTTTCGGAAATCACAAAGATCTACTTTTTTGGTCCACTATGTATATGCTCTGTATTAATACATTTTAGATAATACTATTAAAAAAAGTTGGGCTCATAAATGCAATTTTAATGCAATGTTTTTATTCATTTGAAAATGATTCGAATACATTACTTTTACCCAATGGGATGATGCCTTTTAAAATTATGATTGATGTAATGAAAGAACTTGGATTTAAGTAGGCTTTTTTAACAAACTTTTTTGAATATATACCAAAATTGATCAAAAAATGCATGGCTCGCTCCCAATAAGAGTCGGTGTTAAATTATATGTAAATTTTTTTAGCCAGCCTAGTAAATTATTGGTCGATGCTTGTTGTAGTTGTATAGAACCACTACGTCGAATTGGGGTAAATTCGATAGAATATGTAATGCTAAAAGCCATTATTTTCTGCTATCCTGCATTACAAGGTCTTTCGGAAGAAGCACAACAACTGTTGCGTGAACAACAAGAAAAGTATGCTATTATTCTATTGCGGCATCTTCAAGCAAGACATGGAAATGAAGAAGGAGCTAAAAAGTACAACGATGTAATTGCGCTGATCCAAACGTTTTTCTATTTCACAGAATGCCATAAACAAATTCATATAATACCAGGACTTGAAATGGAGCAAATGACCCCTCCTTATTATGAAGGTCTTCCACCAACTTATATTAAAGGTCTTCCACCGATTTTTGAAAAAATTTTAATTTCATGATTTCTACTCAATTGTATAGCTCATTTTTGTGTAAATAATAAACTTGTTTAGTGGCAAAAGTCGCTGAGACCTGTATATGGCACTAAGAACTTCCACAACAAAAAAGCAGAACTTCCATAACAATTTTTACGGGAAAATAGATCGTTGTGGAAGTTCCGCTTTTTTCGTTGTGGAAGTTCCTAAAAAATTGAGCTTTGAACATTAAGCTCAATACTCTATAAGATACTCATTATTTGAAACAAATTTTTTCACTAAAAATAGAATACAATAAATAAAGAAGATGCGAAAGTTAAACTCAAAAGTTTTTGAGGTTTGAACTCAAAATTTTTTTCTTCACGCAACAAATTTTCACGCTTAAAGCGCGTGAAATAACACGTGTAATTAGTTGTAAAGTACTCATTGTGTCTAATGTTTGCAAATTCAAAAATAGATTTGTGCCTTAAACTCGAGACCATAAAACTGTGTTCCAATTCAAACTTGAATTTTGAACATTCTTCATATGTTCAAAAATGGTTGGGGGAAGGGATGGGATTGCGTAAATAGTGAATAGTGGATCATAAATGAACATCCTCCCCCCATTCTTGGAGGCATGACTCCCCCCTGTTATTATTCTACAGTACAGGTACAGAGCAGAGGAAATTTTCCGATGAACAGGCACGTAGCGGGGGAAGACTATAGACCCCCTCCCGAAATCGAAAAATGAACATTTTCTCCTAATGGTCCCGTTTATGTTTTTGCCAAAAAAATTTCGAAAATTTTATTATAAACACAATTGGAACCAAGGTAACTTTTGAAAAACTCGAAAAAAATCGCCTTGATCCCCCTTACGAAGTCATCGTACGATTGTAAAATTAACGTAAGGGTACGACAAAATCGCCACAAGCTGCCGTACGATCGTACGACGCAGTACGATGGCATCGTACGAAATTCGTATGATAGCTTGTGGCCATTTCGTCCGTCGTACGAGTGTATTTTACACTCGTACGATGACTTCGTATGATAGCTTGTGCTGTTGCTTGTGGGGGACACGATAGCTTGTGGCGACCCTGAAAGTCTTCCGCCACGTTATCTTAAAAATATTCCAATGATTTAAAAAAATTTTAATTTAATGATCTAGCCATTTATATATCCGGAATTTTTAAACACTTTTTGATTTATAAAAATGACAGAAAGAAAAAAACTCTTTATGAAATAATTCTGTCTATCTTCGGCAATTGTGCAAATATTTTTTGAAATCCGCGGCTTGTACAGCCAGTACAATTAAGCCTTTTGTCACAAACTTTGTGATTTTCGATTTAGTGGACAAAGCTCAAGATTGTGCTCACATGAGTGACATGCCACAAAGAAGACAAACAAAATTCTTTAAATAAATATTTAAGCATTACATATGTTTTACCCCGTAAGTAAATATTTAAGTTTCTAAAAACATACACTTAAGCCATTATTATAAAATCACTTCGCACAAAATCAACATCATTTGTCTTCAATCATAGGACTTAACTCACAAAAATACTTTTGTTGGATTATGTTTGTTTAATCTTAACCACGTCTTGGACAAAAATAAGCATTGTCGTACCACTGTTCCTTCCTATAAATACAGGTGTCAAATGTACACTTGACAGTTCCGGGTTCAAAATGCAAAGAAACAGCTTTAATTCTCTAGCTTTAATTTTCGTCTACATATTCAATTGTGTAGTGCTAGCAGTTTCTGATGATAATGGCTTAGCTTTAAATGGAGATTCACCTGATACGAATAAAGTACGACCACATTCTTTTTTGTCCTTATTAACTGGACAAATGAGTATAAGCGGTCAAAATGATTCGGAAACCGATAATTCAAACGAAGTTGCTGACCCGATGCATGGACGACAATTTGATTTGAATCCACCTTCAAATGGTAATTTTTTATTAAGTTAAGATCTCCAAGAGATAAGGCAAAAAAGGAGGGGTCAGTACCAATTAGAGGTATACAGGGTCGAGCCATGCCCAGAGCTGTCAAAAACTGAGCACAAAAAAGCCTGTCATGCTGTGTGTTGCCAAAAAGGTGATCAAGTACCAACTAGGAGGTGAAAATCAGATGACAAGGACAGGTTTAAAGGCAAGTACCGAGACCCGAACCGAATTTTTCCCATCCTTTTTAGAAATTGAGAAAAAATTTTATGTTTTTGGGAAAACAGCCTTTTTCGGTAAATGCACACCCTAGTCGACTCTTCTATTACATCTCTGCCCTCTTCCCACAAATTGGGTTCTGGCTATGGGCCTGCTAGTAACATTGACTCAATCATTTTTTTAAGTGGATCCAACACCTGGACCTTTTATATACGACATGATCCAATCAATGAACCCATTTACTCAACTTTTCCAATCTAAAAGAGAGAATCCAAGCCCAAATCAACTTGATCAGAATGACATAAATCCAAAATTCCAACCCATGCTAAACGATCAAACTCCGATAATAATAGTCATCCCTGTACCAATAGATCCAACTGAAAGCAGCAATTTTAACAATCCATTTATTCGAAGTTCGATGTATGGTGGAGATCAGAATGGAATGTACGGTCCTCCTCGAGGAATGATGCCATTTGGGCCAAATTATCAACAAATGCCTTATGGTTTGAATCCAGTTGGTTTAGCTCCATCAGAAATGCCTCCAGTACCATTTATTCCACCTCCGGTCAGAAGATTCATGGGAGCAAGAAACGGGCCAGACCCCAGAGCATTTAACTTTCCAAATGGAATGAGCAGGCGAAATATGGCTGAAAATGACTATGGAGCAATGCCATATAATCCATATCCAGCATTCTTATTCCGATGATTGAATAAGAAATAAACATGGATAGCTTAATTGTAAATATGTTTATGTAAATTTGCATATAATATATTTATTTGTATGTGATTTATAACTTTCTAGAATTAAATTTATTATTTATAAATGGTCTGTTTCAAAGCAATATCTGAAAAAAAGCTGGACGTTAAAAGACTAGATGATTAGGAAACATTTATTTTTGTATGAAAATTCAAAAAATTTGAATCTTTTTTTGTTTTTGCAGTAAATCGCTAACAACTTCGAGATATTAACGTTCATAGTTGTACAAGGGAGGAGACTGTCCCCCTTATGTCGATATCGGGGGCAAAAATGCGAAAACATGTCGTATTTTGGCCCGAGAGTACATGTTTTTTTTAACCAAAAATACGACATTTTTACGTTTGGCGACCAAAAAAAGGTCAAAAACATGTCGTTTTCAAAAAAATTTCAAAAACATGTCGTACTTGGATAAGGGTTCCCCCTACTTGTTCATCTATGTTAGCGTTTGAATTTGGTAATTTTTGAAGTCAAAAAGGATATATGAAATTTTATGTGGATGTTTTCGTTGCAATAACCAAACTTTTTGATTTTTTTTCACAACAATATGTTTCACGAAAAGAGCGGAAAACAATTAGCGTTCCATAGTGAATGGATAAGGAAGCGACCGCCCGATATGGCAAGTTAAGCAACGTTGAGACAGCCAGGTTCGATCCCGCTAGATAAAACTTTAGATTTACTTTTTTTTATTTTCAAGGAGCAAAAAAATTTGACCCAAGGTACAAATTTCAAAAATATTGTTTTCAAGAAAAATTACACAGGTCCTTTTTGTAATTTTTAAAAATGACAGTGTTTTACAAATTTCCTTTAAAACTTTCAATTTTATCAAAATTTTCAACTTTTTTGGTTCTCTTCTTTGTGTGTCCTTAATCAAGTATTCCGTTGTTGCTATATTGGTTATAAATATTTTAAAAATTGATGATTTAGAAGGTGGATTTTAAAAAAGATACATCAGCGACATATTCTTTTAATCGCTAGGAAACAAAAATGGAATAGTTGATTTGAAATGAGTCATGTTTGAAATTTTAAAGATCTTGATCATTTTACAAAAAATCCATTAAAATTATAAATTTGTTTGCTTTTTGGCCTAAAACCATCTGATTTAAACGTGATGAACAGACAGGTGTGCGACGACCCCCCCCCCCCCGATCCAGGTCTAGCCGGATTCCTGCATGGGGCAGGGCCGCTTATGTGCAGGAACCTCCTATGTGCCGTATAAGCGATTTTTATGGCCTTAAAAAGATGAGTCAGACCAGGACCGCAAAAATTTTAAGCCGGGCCGGGTTGTACAAATCGCTGCATTGTGCATTCCTGTGAACGGCATACATGGACTTTCGCCATATATTCATACACACAGACAGATATTGCCCTCCCCCTCTATCAAAAAAGGGGGAATGCGCAAAAATTTTTGAAGGGGTCGCGCAAAATTTTCACCTCTCAAATTGATGAAATTTTCCTAT
>OZJO01005125.1:0-15818 GCA_900406225.1 Acrobeloides nanus | reverse complement strand
TTTTCAGAAGTTTTCGTTTCAATAACCAAACTTGACCTCCAAATTGGATAATTTAGGTGTCATTTTATTCATCTCATAGAGATGAATAAAATACTGTAATTGCTTATTTATGTAAACCTTAAATTCATTGTAAATAGTAAAGTTTTATGATTCAATAAAGTGAGCATATGTATTTACATATGGTGGCACAGAAAAAACCACCCCCATACGTGGGGTAGCCAGACACCTGAACGGTGAGGGCGATTTGGGGGCGCTCATCCAAAATAGGAGGTCAAATTTGATATCTTTCGAGTTGTATCAAGATTATAAGGGAGTAGCAGGGGTCGAAAAAGGGATCGGTACTAGTTCGGATCTTGGGACCAAATAACGTGGTTTCCAAGTCCGAAAATTTTTTTCTAAAAATTACTCTTCTAGTTATAATTTCATGTGAGGAATCCGAATTTTTCATTTTTGAAGCGTGAAAACGCTTCCTTGATTAGGTTTTTTTGCAAAATTTGTGCCATTTATAGCCTTTTTACATCGTGTTTTGTACATGTTTGAACAAGTTTATACGTAAAGCAAATGCCTATGAGACGGAGTGGGAAAGCCTGAAACCTAATCAAGGAAGCGTTTTCACGCTTCAAAAATGAAAAATTCAGATTCATCGCATAAAATTACCCCTAGAAGAGTAATTTTTAGAAAAAATTTTCGGACTTGAAAACCACGTTATTTGGTCCCAAGATCTGAACTCTAGTACCAAGGGGCCGCAGGTGCCCTCCTATTGTGTAGTCACTCCGAAATTTAGTTTTGCTTCTTGGAGAGCTACATACCGCTATGTTTTTATACCACTGTTACATAACACACTGTATATGGGGGTTAATTTTTCCAGATAATTTTTTCAGAAAATATTAATCGCGTAAATTTAGTCTCAATACGAGCTTTAAAATGTTATTTATGGGGTAATCATTATGGGTTGAAAATGCTTTCCTGATTCAGGGAATGCTTGTGTATTTAAGCGAAAAGTCGTAAAAATATGATTTTTGCTTCAATATATTAGTCTTTCCTGAATCAGGGAAGCGTTTTCTCGCTTTGAAGATGTCAATTCGGATTCCCCGCATATTTTTATCCTAGGAAATGTGTAAAAATGCTTCCCTGATTCAATACACTGAATCAGGGAAGCATTTTTAACCTACTATGATTAAAGATTTAAACTCCTATGCAAATCAATTTTTCAATTTTGTTTCTAAATGTGTTTTTAAGCGTTTTAAAATTTTTCATATCACTGATATTAATGGTTAATGAGAGCATTTTAGCTTCCCGACGAAAGACCCGAGCTCATGGAAATTGATGACAATTCAAATTCAATTAATGATGCAGCATCTATTATGAATGTAAGTTTTTAACTCACTTTTTGTCACTCTTGATTTTCTATATATGAAGTTTGGAAGCTACTACTCAATAGGAAGGGGGACCACAAGGTGAAAATTTTTTGGAGATGGCCCTTCTAGAAAACATGCGGGGAATACGAATTTGACATTTTCGAAGCGAAAAAATGCTTCCCTGATTTAGGGAAGGCTGTATTGAAGCGAAAAGTTGCAAATTGCTATTTTTGCCTTCAAAACAACCCCTTTGAGGGTAAAAATGTGCGGGGGGAATCTGAATTTGACATTTTAAAATTTCTTGGATTCAAGAAAAGCTGTATATCGAAGATTCGAAAAAATAACACTTTTTTGCATATTTTCACCCAGGACTTGGAATGAAAAAAAAAGAAAATTAGAAACAAAGTAAAAAAAAAATCAGATTTTTAATCCAAAAATCAGACATAGGCAATTTCTGCTTGCCAAAATCAGAACATTTCTGATAAATCAGATTCATTCCGAGCCTTGTTTTTATCCCCAAAAGGGGTCGTTTTTTGGCGAAAATCGCATTTTGCGATTCATTTACTCTATAGAGAGTTATATATTATGATGTCGTAAATGATTACAACGCCATTTTTGTTTATTCTCATGTCCCGTGCTGAATATGAAAAATTTTTCGTGGATTTTGAACTTAACAATAAAATAGCTTTTAAATTCCCGCCAAAAATTGAAGGCGCCAGTTTTATTGATTGGATTTGAAATATAAAAACGAATCGTCTTATTCGATTTCGTGAGACTTTTTTAAGTTGAGCACAAAAAATATGATTTATTGATTTATGTGTATATCATTTCTTCATGAAATAAAAGCATAGAAATAAGTCTAACGAACATATTTCTGATTGAATTTTTTGATGAGAAATCTCATTTTTGCTTTTTTCACCTACTGATAGGGGTGCCATTTTCGCTTATTTCTAATCATTTTTGTTAATTTTTCGATTCAATGATTATTTTTTGCACTAAAAATGGTTATTTTTACTTAGAATGATTAAAAATCGAAAATTTTGATGTCACTCAAGCACGAAGCGATGGGGGCAATTATGACAATTCCCCCCTATCAGGAAAAATTTTGAAAAAAATCATAAGGATACCCCCTTATGTTTTTGTCAAAAACCACATATAGCGTGGATTTTGGTCAAATTTTTGAAAAAGTTTGAAAAAAAACCACTACTTGTGGATTTTGGACTTTGGGCCATTTTCCCTCCCGTCAGGAAATCCTAGCTACGTGCCTGCTCCTATCCGACTGGTTAAAGTGAATTCTCTTATATAGAAAAATGTTCTGTGCTGTTCACCTTTAGGGCCCTAATGACCATGGTTTGGGGTCGGAAAATTTTTTATCTCAAAATTTTGTAAAAATGATTTTCTAGGGATAATTTTATGCAAAAAATCAATTGCGCGCATCAAAAAATATTTTTACCACATCTAGACTCATTTCTGAGCTTTTCGATAATTTTTGGCGTATATATGAACAGCAAAAGTTCAAAAATGAGGGTCTAAAAACATAAGGAAGGACCAAGACAATTTTTCATTTCCCGATTTTTCCGTTTTCTGAAGAAAAATTTCCCGATTTCGAGAATTTCCCGTTTCCAATTGCTTCCTTTCCCATTTCTGATGAAAATTTTCCGTTTAGAAGTAGAACATTTAGTGCTGTCTAACCCTTGTGGACAGCACTAAATGTTCTACTTCTGCGTGTTTGTTTTCTTTCTTTGCCTTATTTTATTATTTTTAATATTAAGGAATACTTTTATCTTAGGAATCAACAATTATTCCATCTATCGAAAATAATCGATTTGCCAATTTACAAGATACATTTACCGAAGAAGAACATCAAAGAAGTCCTACTGATCTAGTAGACCATTCAAATTCTTCATCGCATAACGATAGTAGTCTAGCTCACAGTATTTCAGAATTAAAAAATCAATACTGTCTTCAAGATTGTGTAATCTCTCTTGAAAATACTCTTGAAGATCAGGCTAGAAACGGATATTTGAGTGGAATTTCTAATTCTTCGGTAAAGGAAGCTATTAAAGCTATTAAGAAAATGACGAGCCGCCGCACTAAGAAAGTTGTTAAATACGATGAAGAGGTAATCTTTAATGATTTTTATATCGTTTTGAATATATTTGTCAGTTGCTTTTTATAAAACATTAATTAGAATTGTTGGGGCTATTCAAATCTGGGGGTCCCAGTGACGTAAAAAATTGAAAATTTTTCCAGAAAATGACTCCTTTAGCTTAATTTTTAACGAGGAATTCAAAAAAACGCATTTCTGAAGCGTGTAAATACTTCCCAGATCACAGAGTTGTATTTTTGCCTTCACTAAGTGTATCAACTTTCTCTTATCCCAACGGATCTCTTTAGGGTTACATTTTGAATAAGAATCTCATGTTATACTATTAAACTTTGCTTGAAACAGTGTCAGGGAAGTGTTTTTACGCTTTGGGCGTGCGTTTTTTGGATTCCCCGTTAAAAATTACAAAGGGATCATTTTCTGGAAAAAAATTTGTAGCCAGACAAAATTTTGGAGGAGGCTGAAGTGTAAAATTTTGGCGACTTTTTTTGGTTGCATTATTTCACGCAACAAATTTTTTTCAGCGAATTTGATTCAATGAAGCGTTGGAAATGCGCACTATCGATTCCCCGCATAAAATTAGCCCTAATAGGATTATCTTTGAAAAAATTTTGGGTCGAAAAAATGGGAAAATTTGCCAAAATTTCGGTTTTTTTATACACCTTATACTAAAATAAATTATTTTCCTTTTAGTCTGACTCCGATGACAACAGTCAAACTGCTCGAACATTGTTGCGTGGAACTAGTGACTTATTGAATGACTCGGACTATGAAGATAATTCACCAGATAGCCGAAAGAAAAAGAAAAATACCAATGGTCATTCATCGGAACCGTCAACTTCTAAAGCATTATCTCGTGGTCGTAAAGTCGATAATGAAGTAGAAATGCTTTCTGAAGATGAGAACGAACAGCTGAATAATAAGGCAGGAGTTTTTATCTTTGTGCAGCTTTATAAAAAAGTTTCAGAGAACCTCTAGTAACAAGACCAATTCTCATAGTAAAACGAAGGAAAGAAAAACAATCAAATCCCCAAAAAAAGCCAATGTTATTATCAGTTCAGATGAAGAAGAAAACGGAGACGATGAATCGGAATCCAATGAAAATGAAAGCGATCAATCTGATAAAAATGATAGTGATGAGGTAATTTTTTAGACTGAAATAAAACCATAGAATAGGAAATAAGAAAATGAGTAAAACTTTTGGAAATGGGCACTCTCAGGGTCATAATTTTGGTCCAGATTGGGGGGGGGGGGGTTTTTTGAGAAATTTTTTCGATCTTTTAAAAAACAGCTTTACAGAAAAAAAATTTATTGAAAAATGCTTGTTTTGAAGCTGAAAAAACAGGGAAGACCGATGGGAAAAATTTTCATTTTTCCAGGTTTGAGGGGGTGGAAAATTTTCCTCTCATAATTACGACACTGGGCACTATTGTTGATTTACGGTCATCTTTAAATTTTACTAATTTGTTGATAAACATTTTGGAGAAAACTTTTGAGGGTTATGATATTTTAGCCTTTTAAAAATTTTCCTCAGGAAATTTTAGAATTTATATGCTTTCCTCCCCCTAAACCTGGAAAAATGAAAAATTTTTTCCTTGGTCCCCCTTCATGTTAGTTCAAAAAAATTTTCGATCAACCATTTTTTCAACAAAAAATTGTAATTTTCTGAGCATTTTCAGCTTAAAAACAAGCATTTTTCAATAAATTTTTCTCCAGTGGAGCTGTTTTTTGAAATTAAAGTTTTTTATATTTATTTTTTCTATAACATATGTTGAATTTGTACATTTAAGGACTCTGATACGGATCGCTTGTTGAAGACAAAAATTCCCAATGATCGCGAAAACAAGAAGCACAAGTCTGCCATTAAAAAGGAGGTCGAGAAGAAACAATCCAAGAAAAGGTAGTTTTGCTTTTATAAAAATATCATAATGGTTTCTATAATTTTAGACGTCAATCAGACTCATCTGAGATTATCTTATCTTCGGGCAATGATGACAATGAGAATTCCTCAGTTGAAGAAATTGAAGAAGAAGATCGGGATAGCAGTGTTCAAGAAGTTAGCGATGACAATGATAGCCCTAAAAAGAAGAAAAAAACTCAACGTGTTACTAGAAGCACTGCACAGAAAGCTAAAAAAGCAACCAAAGTATGACTTAAAAGCATACACGTGCATGGAGTGATAAAATTTTATCAGGGGTAAATAATAGTGCTTGGAAGAGGATAGCGTGTAGTGCACTAAGCGGGAATAGGTAGGATTGCGCCAAGAACAGTGGTCAGGGGCATAGTCAGGAAAAAAATTGGAAGGAACTGAGTTGTAAAATTTTTATGACTTTTTCTTGGTCGCTGCGCTCCGCGCGGCAAATTTTTTTTTGTTAAAAATTCTCACTAGATAACAAAAAATCAGCGCGTGCTTGTTTTTAAGCTGTGCAAATGATTAAAAGGCTGTTTTTGTTGAAAAAATCCTTTTTCATGTTTTTTACTGGACCCCATTTTTGATCACACTTTGTCACCCCATATTTCATATAACTGCTTTTTTAATTTATAATCTTTTATCATGAATTAAAACATCTTATTTTTAGACGAAAAAGAAAAAGGAGAAACAACCGAAAAAGCGCCGTCGTATTGCTATGGATTCCGAAGACGAGGAAGAAATCTTGGAAGCAAAAGATGGGAAAGAAGTTCAAGAAGAAGATGAAAATGAAAAAACTGTTCGATTCCGGAAGATAATCTCGAAAAAGAAGTTGACCAAGGTAATTTTTTTTAACATGCATTTTTTATTTTACTTCTAAGGAAACTATTAATGCTGAATTGGCTGAAAAAGAGCGTCGAAAGCGTCTAGAGCAACGTCAGAAAGAGTTCAACGGAATTGAATTGGCCGAAGGCGAAGATGATTTGATGACAGCATTAAGTAATATTTTAAAACTGTGCTTGAAATTAGTATAGTTGAAGCGTTGCACTGAACGTGAATTTTTTGCGGGAAATGATTCCTTTAGGAGTAATTTTATTATGAAATCTGAATTTTTAAGTATTCCCTTTTATAGTTTTTTTCTCGCATTCTAAAAGAGGACAAATCTCAATAGTTTTTGAAATTCTGAATCAACTACTTGATTTCTCGAAAATCTTCATTTATACTAGTTTTAATTGTTTAATTAATTATAAACTAAAAATTTTTAGCTCAAAATAGTGTTGTAAGTAAACAGCGAGTTACCAAATTGGTCTTGGACCCGGATGCTGCAAGTGAAGATCCATGCCCAGTTGAAGTACACAGTAGCTTGCTACGTGTACTCAAACCTCATCAAGCCAAGGGAATCAAGTATGCTTGGAATTTTGCTTCTATAATGTAATCGCATATTTCTAGGTTCATTTATGACTCACTTTTTGAGCGATTAGAATTTCTTGAAGATGAAAGCAAACAGAACTTGAATTACGGAGGTTAATGAAATTTGTTTGAAAATCAAATTAAAAATTTTTATTAGTTAAAAGAGTTTGTTTGATAATATCAACATACTTCAGCACACAGTGAGGGGAAATTTCAGGGGCGTCAAGTCTGCTGATTCTTTCAGAAAAGTGCTGATTTTTCGAAGTCAAATCTGGCGAAAATGATGCTGATTGTTCAGTGTCAAATCTGATTTTTGAGATGCAAAATTTTGTTAAATTTATAAGACATCCTGTATTGTTATTATTACCATTCTATTTTTTAAGGAATTCTCGCTCACTGTATGGGTCTAGGAAAAACACTTCAAGTGATCACTTTTGTGCATACAGTCTTGACTCACGAAAAATTGTCAAAACACATCAAGCGCGTCCTAGTCTTGGCACCGAAAAACGTCGTTATTAACTGGAGAAAGGAGTTTGATAAATGGCTAAGTGAAAATGACGAGGCTTTGGATGTCATTGATGTATAAATTTTCCCTTTTTGAAATTATTCATTTTTGCTACTAGGTTATCGAATTGGGCTGTTATTCGAATAACAACGATCGTCGGCAAGCGTTAAAGAACTGGTTTGAATCGAAGAATCCATCGGTGGCAATAATGGGCTACGAGTTATTCCGTATTCTAACTGAAGACGAAGACGATACTCGCAAAAAGAAGGCCGACCCAAAGAAGCTAAAAAAGAAAAAGAACAGAAAATTTGCCGAGTTACAAAAACAATTCCGTGAATATCTTCAAGATCCTGGCGCTGATCTAGTAAGGGATTTTTATTTGCTTAGAAGAAATAAATTTTCTTTTAGTTTATCTGTGATGAGGCGCACAAATTAAAAAATGATGAGACTGCATTATCGAAGACTGTTAGTAAAATTGCAACCAAGAGGCGTCTTTGTTTAACGGGTACTCCGTTGCAGAACAACTTAATGGAATGTAAGCTGAGGAGTAATATGACTCCAGTTGCGTAGCCAGACTAAGAATGGGGGGAAGGGGAACCTTTTCAAAAAAAATTTTTACTTTGGTTCACTTTTTTTGAGCCGCAGAAATTTTTTGGAACTTCATCCAAAATTTGAATTCTACTCATAAAATTACCTCCATTGAAAAATTTGGATGGAGTTCCAAAAAAATTCTGCGGCTCAAATTTTTCAATAGTACCGAATTAATTTTAGATCATTGTATGGTGAATTTTGTCAAACCGGGAATTTTGGGAACCAAGAAGGTAGTTTTTATCTTTTTTGACATTTTAACAATAAATTTTGATTATAGGAATTTGCGAATCGTTTTAAGAACATAATTGAACGCGGCCGACACAAGGATGCTAACGCATTGGAAGTTCGGGCTATGAGGAAGCGCTGTCACGTACTCTATGACCATTTAAAATTGGTGCTTGATCGCAAAGACTACCGAGTATTGATTGAAGCAATTCCACCAAAGCTTGAATACTTAATCAAAGTAAAAACTTTTTATTAGCTAAATGTGATCATTTGACGTTGTTTCGAAACTTGACATTTCGAAACGTTTTTTATTCTCCGGAAATACAAACACACCATGTGTTCTAAGTGTCAAAAAATCTGAAGCCAAAAATATTTTTGCGGAAATGACATACATTGAGGGTTTTTTTACCCCGAAAAACACGATTTTGATGTTATTTTTTGATTAAAAAATTTTGTAGCTCTTTTTTGTAATTTTGTATCCTCAAAAACATAAAAAGCGTTTCAAAGATGTCAATTAACCCTGAATCTAATGTTGTAATCTTAGATACGCCTTACACCACAACAAATTGAATTGTACAGGAACTTCCTTGGCTTGTCTTTCAGTGGAGATTCACAGCAAGAAAAAATCGCATCAGGCTCAAATGGCCGCAGTGTTCTGATGGACTATCATGTGTTTTCGCGCATTTGGACTCACCCATACCAATTGATAACGCATGAGAGAGAAATGGAGCGAAAGGTATGTACGAATTTATTTTTATTTTAAAGAAATATTTTTTTAGCGTATCCTGCAAGATGATGCTGATGATCTGGACCATTTTGTTGTCTCGAGCGATGAAGAAGAGACGTCTGAAAGCGATGCNTTTTTTTTTATTTTAAAGAAATATTTTTTTAGCGTATCCTGCAAGATGATGCTGATGATCTGGACCATTTTGTTGTCTCGAGCGATGAAGAAGAGACGTCTGAAAGCGATGCATCTGAAAGTTCTAGATCGTATGTTTGGAGTTACTACACAATATGGGGGGGGGGGGCACCGACATGAAAATTTTTTCTGGAAATGACTCCTCTAAGGGGTAAAACGTGCGAGAATTCGAATTTGACATTTTTGAAGTGAAAAAGCGCTTCCCTGATTCAGGGAAGGTGTATTGTGCATTGAAGAGAAAAGTCACAAAAATGTAATTTTTGCATAAAAATGATCTCTTTTGGGGTTAAGTGTGCGGGGGGGGGGGAAATCTGATTACACATAACTGTTCAGCATAATAGAATAACTTTTTTAGCGATGATAAAGAAGCAGCATCTAGCACAAAAGTAGGCAATGGAAACGCGCAGAGCAGCGCAGCGGTACGAAAATCAAAACGTCTTGCGGGAGAAGAAGCAGAGCGAGCAGAAACTCCACCGGTACCAAAATTTTTTCCTTTTTTATTTTTTTCTTTTAGGAATATATTGGCTGGTTCAGTGGACTTGGTATAGTCACAGAAGACGATCGCAACAACTTTGAACTGAGCAATAAACTAGCGATTTTAGTGGCCATAATTAAGAAGTGCGAGATGATTGGCGATAAACTGTAAGTTGGAATTTGTCACAGTGTGAGTAATGGAAGTACACCACCAAGTATTTTTCAAAAATCTCAATCAAAATTTCGCATAAAATTTACCCTAAAAATGTCATTTTTTTAAATGTTTAAAAAATTTCTACCTAGCCATGGTTTGAACTATCCTTTAAAATGTTGATATTTGACTTCAGAAGTTGATTTTTTCGAAATTTTCAAAGCCCATAGGGAGAGAAGGCATTCTGAATAAGTGTGCCCAACGATTGGTTTTAGCTTGGTATTTTCGCAATCCATCGAGTCGTTGACTTTGATTCGAAGAATGTTGGAGTATCTTGCTGAAAGTGGAGCCTGGTGGAGCGATGGTCACGAAGCTTTAATGTGTCAAAATGAACAGTGGGGCTGGCTTGAAGGAATTGATTACTTGGTAATTTTAAATATTATGAATTTGTTTTATGATTTGTTACATTTTTTAGTACATTGATGGGCAGGTCTCATCCAAGGCTCGAGAAAGCCATCAAGAACAATTTAACGATCCAAATGATTTGAGGTGAGTTTTTCTAAGTATCAATACAGAGTGTTCCAAAAAATGATAATTTTTTTTGGCGAAAATTAAAAAAAATTTTTTGGTACTACTGTAATTAGGGAAAAACTGTCTTCATTTTATGCTCTTAATAATTTGAGACGGTATTTTTTCTCATAAAAAGCTACTTATGCTTTGATGTTTTTAGAGCAAGGCTTATGTTGATATCAACTCGAGCTGGCTCGTTGGGCACGAATATGATTGGCGCGAATCGTGTGGTGATTTTCGATGCGTGTTGGAATCCTTCTCATGATACCCAGTCATTGTTTCGCGTGTACAGATTTGGTCAAACTAAGCCGGTTTACATTTATCGATTAATTGCACAGGTAAATTTTGTTGTCGTTCAACATCTTGCTATAAAACCTGTCATATGAAAAGCTAAATTAAATGAGATTTTATTTCGATTTTTCTTTTTTAAGCGGTCTCTGTTGAAGACTAGTACCGAATTTCTTTTTTATATTTTAATTTCACGAGATATTTTTTATAATGAAATCTAGTCCACAATTTAGGGAACTATGGAAGAGCGTATTTATAAACGTCAAGTAACAAAAGAATCAACTGCTATGCGTGTTATCGACGAGTCCTCTATTAAGCGGCATTTCAATCGACAAGAAGTTGAAGAACTTTACGAATTTGATCCGGATGAAATTGTTGAAGGAAATGAGAAGGAAGTCGCTGGTGCCTTTGATCCACGAAAAGTAATTATTCATTTTACTATGATGTATCTTTCTTGATATGATCGTAATGTGGAATCTATTACAGATTCATTTTTAAAAGACACCTTCTTGAAAAGTCGTAGTTCAGGCGACAAGTGTTTAACAATTTGATTGGGCTTTAAGTTGAATTTATTTACTAAATTTAACAAATGGGAAAATTTTTAAGCGCTATTTTGAGTCAATCCGAGATCCCTAAAAAATTAGCATTATAGGATAGACTTTTGGCCGAAGTGATGGAAGAAAATAAGAATCGCATCGTTGAAATCTCTCCACATGACAGCTTGTATGATGAAGACCCCATTGAGAAGATGTCTCAAGCAGTATGTTTTTTTACTTTTTTTATTTTCTTATACATTTTTTAAGGAAAAAGAAGAAGCTTGGGAAGAATACAATCGTGAGAAGACGAATCCATACCAGAATCTGAACCCAAGTTCTGAACACAATTTACAACTGCAATTTTTATTAGCTCAGCAGCAACAGCAACTGAATCCTCAATTAATGGGTGAGTAGAATCTTTTTTTCCCACTTGCCAGTCAATTAATGTTGCACGAAGTTTTTTTAAATGTTCATTTGCAAAATTATTTTAATGTTAACTTTTCACGTTGGGGCTACACCCCTGGGGGTGTCACTATATCGAGGGAGAACTGTAATTCCAATCGTAATTTTAGGTCGGCAAAAAATATTGGATGATCCTTTATACATGCAATGTTTTGGCATTACTGGAATGAATCAGGATATCGCTGCTCGTGTTACTTATATTAAGAGAGCCTTGGATGAGCTAATGCCAAGTATACCGATGAATATGCGCGGTGGAATCAATGAGTTTGGCACATACTTTGTTTCTATTATTCAGGTAATTTTTCAAGTTTAATGTATAGGGTAGCCCAAAAATGTGGCTTTTATTTTTCTGGGATCCGGAAATTGATTTTTCTAAAAATGACCCCTCTATGGGAAGGCTCAATTTGTGAAATGTTGAAGTTTAATTGCGAAAAAATTACGATTTCATGGGTAAATTAGCATTTTCAGAAATGCGCGCAATCGATTTCTCGCATAAAATTATCCCTAATATGTCACCTTTTTGAAAAAAAATTCGCAAATTTTTTCGCCAAAAAATGGCAAAATTTTTTAAAGCTCACCCTGTACATGTTTTTCTCAATAAAAATCAGTATTTTCCATGAAACAGGTTTAAGAAAGCGTTTTCACGTTTCGGGAGTGCTTGCAATCGATTTTTCACATAAAATTACCCCTAAAGAGTCGTTTTGGAGAAAATAATTTTCGCCAAAAATGCTCAAATGGCGATTTTTGTGTGGAACATTCTATAATTCCATTTTAGGAAGGTTACAAAAGCCGAGAAACACCACAGTGGCTTCTCAACAAATCGATCAGTGTTTTCCGGACAGTAGTGAATATGGTTAAAGATGTGGAAGAGTGTAAGAGGCTGCTCCGTATTATTTATGTTAGCAACCCGCAACTTTTTGAACCGACTACTGCTCATTTGTTTGCCCAAAGAGCGATTGTGCAACCTACTTTCCGATGATAATAGAATTCATGCAATATTTAATCATATGCTAAAGTCATAGTCACACATGTACAACCGTTTTTTTGTCAGAATTTTCACGCAAAAAAAGTCAAATTTTCGGGGGAGGAGGTGCTTGTACTCGTGTGGTCATAGCATTATTTTATTTGTTAATGTGGTTAACGTTTGTTATATTGCTTTAATGGTTGCTAAATCTAACGATATTGTTATATTGTTGTTCTGGATGAACCAATAATTTTAAGTTATGGATACTGTATAATACCAGGGATATCCCACGACCACACAGGGATGCCGTTCCGGTTCCTAGAAAATGGGCCTATCTTTAACAAATTTATTCCAAAATACATAATTCTTTTATTTCATAGCAGAGTATTTTTGCCACAAAACCTGCAAACAATTTTGTTCAACAACTTAAAACCTAACGTTCAGTGCCGTCCATCTTTTAGGGACCCACTGAACAGGGTTCAAAATCGATTTTTTTGGATGTCAAAAATTAATAAAATGGACCCCGCATGCGAAAAACATGTTTTCGAGGTTATTTCGATAAAATAAAAGATTTAAATGTTTTGGTATAAATTTTTAAAGAGGCCCATTTTTCTGGGAACCGGTCGGCGGCCATCCCTGCTGTATATTTCTCATGTTGAAAGCAATTTGTTACTGTCTGTCTATATATGGGTTTCATTGTTTTTTGTCAATTATAATTTTTTAAATAAAGACATTAAATATCCAAATCGGCTGATTTTTTTAGTTTTTCGACATGGAGAAATGGAATCTGAAAGAATTTTTTGATTTTGAGCGCAGTAAAGGGTCGAACTGGGGGATCCATGTAGGCCAAAAAGAGTTTTTAGCCTAATCTCATGAATCACAAAAGCTTGAGGCCACGAACTTGGTAAAAATAACATCATATTCGTGTTTTCCGCATAGAAAACCCCTTGTATGAAAATATTTGGTCCGCATATACCATAAAAGCGATGAAAAAAATATAAGCGTTAATAATTTTTATTTTGTTTTTAAATTTTTACAAAAAATTATTCTTTATGCATATCAACGTGTGTAAGATTTTCGCTAACGTTCAATTTTACACAATTTTCACGTAGACGAATACACCGATCACATTGGCAATTTCCTTCGAGCGGATTTTTCTTCTTCTTTGCTTCTGCTAAGGGTGTGCATTTTTCATAAGTTATCTCCTCTTCCTTCGACTTATTAACAGACTCCACAACGTTGTCTAAAATTTCTTGACTATACTGAAGATTTTGGCACTTCTGCACATTAACCCCTCACGTTCATGGAGGAGGGGGGGGGGGGGGTTAAAGTGCACAAGTTTGGGAGGCGGTCAAAGTGCACTGACTTTTAAAAAAAATTTTTCCTCGTAGAAAAACTAAAAAAAGTCGAAAATTTTGGTTTTTTCGGCCATATTCACTTCCCACATTTTCAAAAAATATTTTTTTACTATTTTTTTAAATTTTAGGCGCATATTCACTTCCCAGACACTACAGTAAACGCTTGATAATCGCCCCCCCCCCTCTTTAGGGTGGCCCGATTATCGAATTTTTGAGCGGAGGGGACCCGCTTATATATACAACGGCTTTTTTTACTCGGGGGGGGGTTTGGCTATGAGGAACACGATGGCGATATTATTTTTTAACAAAAATTGTTGTAAAAATTAAAAAATTAGGGGTACAGTTTAAAAAAAAAATCGATAATCGGGCTCCCCTCTAGGGTGGCCCGATTATCGAACGTTTACGTATTTTACAAGAATATTGTTACTATTTTTTATCGTCAAATAGCATAATGTGGCCTCTGAGTCTTTTTTCGCGGCAGGTTTTTCTTCGGCCCAGTGTAGCCCCACAGGAGGGGGTGAGTGATAATGAGGGATTAAGATTTCGCGGGAGGATTACGTTTTTTCGGGGGGGGGATTAAAGGGCGCGACGGGACGCGCCCTTTAACCCCGTAAAAACGTAGCCCCACGAAATCTTAACTTAGCGCGAGTGAACCTCCCTCCGGCGGAGCTGGGCTGAAGAAAAAGCCGCGAAAAATGGCGAGATCACGCAACCGAGAGAAAAAATAGTAAAAAAATATTTTTTGTAAATGTGGGAAGTGAATATGGCCGAAAAAACCAAAATTTCCGACTTTTTAAAAGATTTTTTTCGCGAGGAAAAATTTTTAATTGGGGAGGGGGATCCTGCATAAATTTATGCAGAATCCCCCCCTAGGGGGGGATANGGGGGGGGGGGGGGGGGGGGGGTTAATACGCATAAGTTCCAAGATTTCTTACTTGGAGTGGTTTGAATCTGTTCAGTATTCATAGTTGTTTCATCTTCGATAGAAGGAAAATCAGGGAAATTCATATTTGCCAGTCGTGCTCTCAATTCTTTTAATCGAGCTCTAATACCAACTAGATTTCGGGCGGATTCCTGAAACACATGTTAAATTTATGGTTGGCGGGAAAATTTCCCGAAATCGGGAAAGGCTTTTTATGGTGAACTCTGCGTAGTTTGTTTTTTGGAAAAAATATTCTTCATATTTTTCTCATATTTTCGCAAAAGATCGCATCGAAAAATAAGGGTCGCCACAAGCTATCGTGTCCCCACAAGCAACGGCACAAGCTATCGTACGAGTGTAAAATACACTCGTACGACGGACGAAATGGCCACAAGCTATCGTACGATTTTCATACGATGCCATCGTACTCCGTCGTACAACAGCTTGTGGCGATTTCGTCGTACCCTTACGTTAATTTTACGATCGTACGATGACTTCGTACGATTGCTTGTGGCGACCCTAATGGCTTGGTAAAAGTTATGACACTTTTTCCGAAATTTCCCGATTTCGGGAAATGGGAAAAATTTTCCCGCCAACCCTATTTAGGTTTCCAATTATGGTGATTCCTTATTAGACCTCAATAATGAGAAAATAACCATAAAAAACTAAATTTTCCCCCCATCTGATCTGTTTCACAGCGACTTGGGGCTTGACGTTTTTCGTCAAGTCGCATAAAAAAATCTTTAAAAGTCATACATAGCGGTAAAAGTTGATGGACAAGTTAAAAATTACAAAATTCTGTTCGAAAATTTCACTCAGAATTTGAACGAAATGTGTATTCATGAGTTCAGGCACGTCGCTAGGATTTCCTGACGAGGGGGGGGGGGCAATGACCCAAAGTCCAAAATCCACAGCTACCTGTGGTTTTTGTCAAACTTTTTCAAAATTTTTCCTGACGGGGGGGCAGTTATCCGGATTGCCCTCCCCCCTCTCTACGTGCCTGAATGAATTCGACCCTAATGTGGGTCGAGCTCTTCACATTCATACTAATTTTTTGCCACTTGCTCAT
>OZJO01005114.1:0-10370 GCA_900406225.1 Acrobeloides nanus | reverse complement strand
TTGGGCATAGTCAAAAACGGTGAAATATGAAGTTTTTGCGAAAAAACAAGTCCGATAAAGGTGTTTTTCGAGCCCCCCATTTCCTTCAGAAACGCTAAAAAACGCTATTTTTCTATGTTCTGAGGGCTCTATATCTTCGGGGAAGCCTCAATAGCACTTTTTTCGAATTTTCCCCTCCATTTTAG
Organism: Acrobeloides nanus; assembly: GCA_900406225.1. NCBI lineage: Eukaryota > Metazoa > Nematoda > Chromadorea > Rhabditida > Cephalobidae > Acrobeloides > Acrobeloides nanus. Next base: position 10,185 of record OZJO01005114.1, on the reverse strand, counting down.
GCTATAAGGAACAGTTTTAGATAGTTTTGGAAAAAATTCGCATCTTTCCAATCTGACAGTTCCCTTGTGAGACATGTGGTTATTGTGTTGCTTTCTTGATAGAAATTGTCATAGTATTCGTTTTTTGAGTTAAAGCTAATTTATTCTTGAAAATGGTGATTTTTCGATATTTTTAGCGTAGCAAGGTTCCACAACCTATGTTAAATGCCCCAAAATTGTGCTAACAAATTACTTGTATGACGTGTCACAGATATTAGTTCAAAGACATGCCCATCAAATCTTGCAGATTCCTGTGAAGAAATGTAGTCCCCAATGAGTTTCACTACGTGATCACTTGATAACTTCAGAAAAATGTTTACCTAAACCTAAAATTGTTCAAAAACCGAAAAATCATTAAAAAAAAGTCTCATTTGTGTCATGGTTTTTGTGATGAAATGAAACACACGGAATTTTGGACTAGACGAACCCTTTTTTTCAAAAAAGGGACTTTACCCGAGGACTTTACCCGATGATCGAATTATCTATTTAGCGGAATTAATCGGCTCAACTTTATCAATGACGTGATTCATTTCCATTCGAATAAAGTTCATTGGCGTGATTTCATGTCCATTCGAATAAAGTTCATTGATAAGAGCGAATATAAAAAGATGGACAAAAATCGTATCAAAAAATAGAGAAAGAACATGAAAGTGCTATTAGTAGTTTTGTTTTCCTTCTTGTTTCCATTAGAATGCTATCGGCTTCCTTCAAAAAAGCTGAGTGGGAATCGAGACAAATGGAACCAACTTAGTGGGTTTTCTCTAGAACTTCCAGAACTATAGCTTTCCTAGTTTTTAGAGCACTTCATTCATGCCCAAAAATTCCAGCATTCAAAAGCTCAGTCCGTTCAAAGCCCCCTAACAATTGTCGATGGCGTTATATACACAGTCAATATTACCATCGGAACTCCTCCTCAACAATTTCTTGTTGCTCTTGATGCAGACTCGTCTGATCTTATCATCCCTGCTTCTTCTGTTAATAATAACGGTATTACCAATACCAATACAACATTTAATAGCTCTGCTTCTTCTACATATCAATTTGTTGGAAACGTGACAAACAATGGACAGGGATTCGAAATTGGACAAGATACAGTAAAAGTAGGTAGCAGGCCTAGAGAGACCCGATTTTCAGGGTTTTTTGCTGTGATAACACCGTGTTTTTTAGCTTGGAGGAATTGGAACCTCTCAAATTACTATACCAAAAACAAGATTTTTATTAGACATTAACGCTAATTCTTTCTTTTACTATGACTTAGGGATTAATGGAGTTCTTGGAATAGCGTTTGAAAGTTTATCGACGACTGGAGGAGCACCTCCTTTGGTAAGGGCACCAGCGCCAGGATCTGGACCAGAATCATATCCAGAAATGGAATAGAATGGATTTGGGCCAGAACCTGTGCCCAGATCTAATCTTGACTCATTTTCTTATTTCCACTCTCCCATCTTTTTAGATCAACGCCATCAACCAAGGCCTCTTATCCCAACCTATTCTCACTACTTATCTCAATGGTCAACCAAAGGAAGATAATTTAACAACTGGCACTGGTGGAAACGTTGTCTATGGAGGGGTGAACACCAAAAATTGCGGATCTTCTATAACCTATCACCCACTCAGCTCAGCTTCTTACTTTCAGATTACCCTTTCCGGAATTTCTGTCGGAAATTATTCAATCTCAAAAAGATATCAAGCTACAGTAAATTTCGAACAGGCGATTCTAGGACCCCTAAATGTTCTTGATGCTATAGCAAATCAAGTCGGAGCTACTCCTACAGATGTGGAAGGGTAATTTTTAAGAGAAAATTTTATAGAGATACCCCCTCTATACTTCATAAGATACCCTATCAAAACTCTTCAAAAAAATTTTTTAATTTAGAATTACATATTACGCGATTGACTGTAATGCAACGATTCCCTCATTGAACTTGAAAATTGGCAGCAACACTTATAGTATCGATGAGGTAAATCTTTTAAAAAGCAACCATACAGGGATGCCTAGAATAACCCAATTTTTAGAAAAATCTAATTTGGAATCCTTACGACTTCAATGACTTGTGTTTCTTACGACTTTATTCTATGGATAACGGTGGCTTTGGTCCTAGTTGGGTTTTGGGATGTAAGGAATTCGATTTTTTTAAAGGGTTAGACGTCTTTTTAGTACCCCTTATTCAACAATATTGTACGGTTTTTGATCTTGGAAACAAAAGGATTGGATTTTCCCCGGTTAAAAATCAATAAAAAAAAGTCAAGAAGAATAGTTATGACGAATGTTTTCTTTTTATTACACTATTCTAGGTCGTCAGAATTCTTTTTTTTTTTAAATTATCATTCGTTATTGAAACAAAAACATTCCTGTCTTAAATCATCCTTGCATTGTTATCGCACATTTTTTGTACGATGTATTTTGTGTTCTATTCTAAATTAATGTTTATTTTATAAAATCTAATAAAGAAATGACTAGGTTCAGTTCATTCATTCATTCATTTTATTTAATAAACCAAAGGCCTTCTCGGCAAGTTACAGGTTTAAAGCAACACCCCCCCCCCCCCCCTCATCACCATAAGCCGACCTTCCTCCCATGGCCAATTGTCAGCTCCAGTCCGATTCACTACCCCATCATTAAAAGCTGACCCTACTGTTGCCGGGCCGATCCCCTACCGCAACGCCGAGTCCCAGGGCCAACTCAAGGCCCCAGGACCGAGCTCCAAGACCGACCAATCTATGAATCACAATAAAGCAAGCGTTTTCACAGTTCAGGAATTTGAAACCGATAAAAAACTCCCAGAGACAGGAATTTGCGAAACCCAGATAGAACCCCTGAGACGATGATTTTAGCATAACTATCCATTTTCGCTTCAATACACAGACCCATTCCCCAATCAGGGGTTTTTCCGAAATTTTTTCACGGATCGGGGCCGGGTGATCGGTTCGAGGTCGGATGCTAAAATACATAAGGGAGGAAATTGTCTTGGTCCCCTTTATGTTTTTGCCCAAATTTTCGAAAAAAACATAAACGGGACCAAGGCAAAAAATTTTTTTTTCCAAATTGGCCCCTACCACGAAATTTTTTTCTGGCTACGCCATTGCCCATGATGATTTTTATCAAAAATTGTGATTTTCGAAAAAAATCATCTTGGTCCCCCCTTATGTTTTTGCCCAAAATTTTCGAAAAAAAACCAAAGGGGGGATCAAGGCAAAAAAATTTTTTCTTCGATAAACTTCCCCCCCCCCTCCCAAATTTGGACCAAAATTACGACGTTGTCTACAACGATTCAAACATGCTGTCCTATAAGGGGGTCTGGGAGCTCTATAAGGAGGCCATAACAAAGCTCCCCCCGTAATTATGCCACTGCGCAGTATCATAGCATCGGCTGGGTCCAAAGTGGACTGCCCTCCCTCCAAAAAAACTTATGAAAATATTGAAGTTGACAATATTAATTCAGAAGGTCTGGATGATTTATTGAATATGATGAAACTTGTTACAACGAAAACTGGAGGTAGATTACGCGGAAAAAATGGAAAATGGTATAGGGGAAGATTTGACTCAAAACTGGCTGAAATTTTTGGTAGGACATTTATAACTACTGTAAGATATAAGATCCACACGAACTAAATATTTTAACATCCAGAGCCGAGCACCCGAGTCTGAGCAGTGAAAAAATTTACCTGTTTTCGGGAAAACTCCTGATCGGGGAATGGATCTGTGTAGTGAAGCGAAAATCGATAGTTATTTTGTTTTTATGCATAAATCATCGTTTTTGGAATTTTTCTATCTGGGAATCGGTTTCGAAATTCCCGAACTGTAAAAACGCTAGCTTTACTGTGATTCATAGATTGGTCGGTCTTGGAGGGGATGATCGACCCTGAGTCGGCTTTTGATGATGAAATAGTTAGCCATGTTGCTTAGGATCGGATCTGTGGGTACTCCAGGGCCACCTCCTGGGGCTCTCTCGAGCCCCAGGAGGTGGCCCTGGGGCTCGAGCTCTGGTGAGAAGGAAATCGGCCTCTGGGATGGAACTAGAACTCAGAAATTCGTTTTGGGGCACAGGGTCGACCCTTCTCAAATCAATTGTACCCGAGCGTTTCTTAATTTCGCCCATATTTTGTATAAAAACGTATGATTTTAAGAGAAGATATTTCGAAAATTCGAACCTAGATGGCAGTAGTGTTAAACGGTTCGAGCGTGCTCTAAGTTAAAAGTGAGATTAACGCATGGGAAAGTTTTTAAAAGTCATTTCGAGTGTATTTTTTTAATTTTCTAACCCCTCTAAAACACCCAAGATAATTTTTTTCGGCCAACATTTCTTTCTATTAGATGTATTTCAATATAGAGAACATGTCTAGCGTGATTTTGAAAAAATTCGAGAAAATTTTTTTCGATCTCTCATTTCTACTGCCACGTATAAAAATGGCTCAAAAATCGAAGTTTCTCGAATTTTTTCGAAACCAAGCTAGAAATGTGCTCCATATTGAAATGCATCTGATAGAAAGAAATGCTGGGCGAAAAAAATTATCTTGGACGTTTTAAAGAGGTTAGAAAATTCAAAAAATACACGTAAAATCGATGTTATTGAGCATCGGACATGATTTTGAATTTTTTACTCCTCGAATTTTGACTCGAAATGACTTTTAAAAACTTTTCCATGCGTTAATCTCACTAAATAAATTCAACTTGGAGCGCGCTCAAACCATTTAAGGCAACCGTTGAACACTCAAGAAAGTTCCTTTTAATTATTCTAGATAACTATATCATAGTCGATAAACTGACTATCGGTTCTGATTCATACATAAGAGGAGTCTGTGCCAATCTCGAAATTGTACAATTGCCTTCGACACCGAAAGACATTAGACTTAGTCCTTTAGAATTTAAAGAAAATGAAAAAGTATTGAATTTCACATGTAATGGCAAATTAAAAGGAGCTAACCGATTGACTATCGAATTCGTGGCTTCAGAGGCCGTATAAATAATGCTAGCGATAATCCTTAGCTAAGGATAGGGATAACTATCCTTAGCTAAGGATAGAAATATCCGCAGCTAAAATCCGTATAAATAATGCTAAGGATAACATTATCTCTAGCTAGGGATAATTATCCTTAGCTAAGGATAAATATTAATTTTTTAAGAGACGATATCTCGAAAATCCGGACCTAGGTGGGAGTAGTGTTAAACGGTTCGAGCGCGCTCCAAGTTGAATTTATAAAGTGAGATTAATTCATGGGAAAGTTTTTTAAAGTCATTTTTATTCAAAACTCATGCCCCAAAAAATTCAAAACCTTGTCCGAAACTCAATACCATCGATTTGACGTGTATTTTTTGAATTTTCTAACCTCTCTAAAACACCCAGGATAATTTTTTTCGGTCAAAGTTTCTTTTTGGCAGATATATTTCAATATGAAGAACATTTCTAGCATGGTTTCGAAAAAATCCAAGAAAAAAATTTTTTCGATCTCATTTCTACTTCCACGTGTAAAAATGGCTCAAAAATCGAAGTTTCTCGGGTTTTTTCAAAACCACGCTAGAAATGTTCTCCATATTGAAATACATCTGCCAGAAAAGAAATTTTGGCCGGAAAAATTATCTTGGGTGTTTTAGAGAGGCTAGAAAATTCAAAAAATACACGTAAAATCGATGATATTGAGCTTCGGGCAAGGTTTTGAATTTTTAGGGGCACGAGTTTTGAATAAAAATGACTTTAAAAAACTTTCCCATGCATTAATCTCATTTTATAAATTCAACTTGGAGCGCGCTCGAATTGTTTAATGATTCGAGTAACCGATTTTTACTCAGTTAATAATTTTTTAATAATGAATTAGGGGACAATTTTCTTTATATATCTATTGCAGCCAAAATGGGCTAAGAAGAGTCAACTCCAAAAAATTTCTTTGATTTCATGTCCCCCATGTCAAAAAAATACGGCAGTAGTTAAAAAATCATAAAAATCCGTCATAAAATCAAGTAAAAATATACACAGAAAAAAAGTTAGCCTAGTCCGGAGCAGGCTAAGAATTTCTATCCTTAGCTAAGGATAATATCTTCATCTTTTAGCATTATTTATACGGATAGTTAGCTAAGGATAGTTATCCTTAGCTACGGATAAGTGATTATCTTTATTTATACGGATTATCTTTAGCTAAGGATATCTATCCTTAGCTAAGGATATTATCCTTAGCTTTTAGCATTATTTATACGGCCTCAGATTATGGAAATTTTATCCGGCAATGGTTTGAGGTATGCAAATAGTTTACTATTTATAAACAATTGTTTAGTTATATCGTACACATCAAAACACCATTTCTTTAGTTGGAAAGTTCGCAATCTTTTATGACTTCGACATTGCTCTTAATGCTCTGAAAACATTTTTAAACAACACTCAACTTCGTGTAAAATATAGCCCCCGAAACAAAAGAATTTCATAACTCTTTCTATAGCTTTATTAAACAGTATGTTAAGCGTAGTTGTGTGCTACATGAAACGGATTCTTTAAGGTTTATCACGTGACCATGAAATACCACTACGGCTCACCATATCCCCATTTCTATCCACATCCATTCCATCATGCTGGAGAGGAAATTAAAAAAAATTTTCCCTTAATTTTTTAAGGCGATTTTACTGAAAAAGACTGAAAAAAACACCAAAAAAAACCAGTAAAATCGCCATAAAAAATAAAGGGAAATTTTTTTCGAATTTCCTCTCCAGAATTTTTCGTCCAATTCTTGCTCAACAAAATGCAAAAAGAATTATGGAAAAAGCTTCGCACATGTCTTTTTTCTATTCACTTATATGGGAGCAGACACTCTCAACCCACGGACCACTTAACCCGAACAACTCAACCCACGGACAACTCACCCAGGACAATTCAACTCATACAACTCAAACAAAAAATCTATAGGACTTTTCTTAGCCTTAAGCCTTAGGCTTAGGCTTTAGTTTCTCTCCTTATCTTGTTTTCACCAGAAATGGGTTGAGTTGTCCGGGTTGAGTTTTTTGTGGGTTGAGTTGTCCTGGGTTGAGTTGACCGGGTTGAGTTGTCCGGGTTGGGTGGTCCGTGGGTTGAGTGGCCCTGGAGCCCACTTATATATAGGTATGTCCCTATGAAAATAAAATTTGAACTCCGCTTTCAACACCAATTTTATGTTCTCTTTGAGTTTTTAACTTTTATAAGTTACGGAAAAATACTTGTTTTTAAGCTGAAAATGCTCAGAAAATTACGGTTTTTGTAGAAAAAATGGAAAATGTGGGACCTTTTTGGTGAAAAAATAGGAAATTTCGGTCGTTTTTGGTGAAAAATCATAATAGGAGACCATGATGATTTTTGAAAAAAATTTCAAAAAGTCTGGAGAAAAACATAAGGGTGGATCAAAAGGAAACAATTTTATGTTTTTCCGGATGGATCGGCCCGCTGGATTAAGGGGTTAAAAAAATTTTTTAAAGTTTAAAAAAATTAAAATTTTTAATTGCTCTGAAAGTCTCAGGTTCGAGCCCTAGCCCTGTCCAATTGTTTTTGCCCGAAAATAAAGTTTCAAAATTGGTTGGCTTTTTGTAGTCTGGGTATTCAGGTATGGGAAACATGAACTCGAGCCTATTTTTTTATGTGCCTTATAGAGCGATTCTATAGAGAATATCGAACGCTTGCGTTCGGGCTTTCCGTGGATTGGCTACAAATCTTAATTAAAATTTGTACATCATATGATTTTTTTAGGTCGACACATAATGTTTGTACTTCTATTTGTGCCGTGAGAAAAAATTCCAAGAAACGAAGCTTCTGAAGTTAATCATTTGATGAATAATATAGCTAAATTCTCATGCAAACCTAACACACCATACATTAAATATCTAATAACGTGAGATTTTAATAAAGTTTTCTTCTGCCAGCAACTGTGGGTAAGATCGCCCTTGTATACTTATTTTTCTAATAACAAAATAAAACACTTTATCAGTCTTGTTTTACCCACCATCCTTTAAAATGAATTTACGAGAAATTCATTATTGGGATGAAACTTTTCTGCCTATCATTTCGATTTTATTTAACATTTTGGCACTTTATCTCATAAAAAACTATACAGCAAAAGAAATGAAGCCATATGGACGAATTTTAGCACAAGAATGCGTAGTAGATCTACCCTTAGCTATTACACTTGTTTTAATCAAACATGTAAGAAAAAAATAAATAGAGCCATCGTTTCCCCGCATTATCTTACCACAAGGCAAAAATTTTCATGATTTTGGAAATAAAACTTTTTATCGCCGAGCTGGGATTCGAACCCGGTCCTATTGAACCCTGAGGCTATCACCTTAGCCACTTGGCCATGAAGACATTTTACAAACATCATATATGCATATACTCGTTTTGATCATGGCGAAAAACTGATTCTAATGGCGCCAGAAAAATTTAAAATTTTAAGCCTATTGCCAAAAAAATTTTTTCTTCTGAGCTTCGTACCTTATAAGATCTAAATTAAAAGGTGGCCGACAAAAATTGTCTTATAGCACGATCAGCGGTGGCGCTAAAAAGTAAAATTTCTGGTAATTGCTCTATTTGATTTCTCTACCCCTTGTAGAACTAAATTTTAGACTTTGGAAGTAGACGATGGCTTATTAATTGTATTAATAAATGGGTTTTTTGGTCATGATTTGTACTGGCTAAATTTTGCCTTGTTTCAACTATCAATGGTATTTATGTTTTTTACCTATACTTTGCTTCCGTTGTCTTTCTATTGTCGATATACGGTTATTTGCAAGTATGTAAATTTTCAACATTTTTATTTTCGACTTACAGGTGTAACCGGTGATATTGTGATAGATATGTGTTCGTATGTACAGGGTGGTAAAAAAAACTGGATTTTTGCGATTTTTCGAGCAATTTTTTGCAAAAAAATTTTTTTTTGAATTTTTGCAAAAATGACTTTTCTAGGGATAATTTTATGCAAAAATCGATTGCGCGCATTCCCGAAGCGTGAAAACGCTTCCTTGACCCTGATTTAGGGAAAATTTTTCGATTTTCACTTCAATACACCCATCACCTTCCCTGAATCAGGATCAAGGAAGCGTTTTCACGCTTCGGGAATGCGCGCAACCGCATAAAATTACTCCTAGAAAAGTTATTTTTGCAAAAATTCAAAAAAAATTTTTTTTGCAAAAAATTACTCAAAAAATCGCAAAAATCCAGTTTTTTTGGCCACGTGTATATTTACCTATAGGGCCGTTACATAGCAAACAAGTGTCACTAAACACATCGGGCTAGCTTAGAGCTAACCCTCTTGGAATCTGTCTGTTTGCTTGCGATTGAGCTCTCACATAGGTATAGGTAGAGAATAAATATTTCTCGGGGCCCCACAATAACACCGGTTACACAGGGGGTGGGCGAAAAAAGTGGATTTTTCCAATTTTTTAAATATTTATTCTAAAGGTGCTTTTATAAAAATTTTTTCCAAAAAATCCACTTTTTTCGGCCACCTGTATCGATATTTAGGGGCAAAGAGCCTAATAAAAATGCATATACTTTTTTGTATGTTATCATTATCTTGTTGGGATGTGTTTATGCAGCGTTTTGTGGTTGGGTTTTTTATCCCAATGAAGATGTACTAGTAAGAGCTAAACTTGCTATGAACAAGTCAATATGGAAGGATGAAATTGGAAATTTCCCTCCAATTCTTGCTACAGAAGTGGTAGGCTCAGTGACTGGAAAAGTGAGGGAACAACCAACCACCTCCTTCCCAATGACAACTGGAGGGGTCAAGGAGAGGGGCAAAACTTAAAAAATTGATTTGTTTTGGTCAAAAAATGCTGCATGCATCACTTTCTCTCTCGAACTGTATCCCCCTCCTGGTCACCATGGACCCCATCCCCAGATTGAAACATTGATAATTTAAGAAAAACTACGCATTATGGTCGGCAATGGCATATAATTCGGTCATTATGAATTTGGCTTATGGTTTTATTGTTTATTTTTCTTGGAAGATAAAGAAACAATTAAACGTATCAAACGCTTTAATAAATTCAAAAACTCGAAAAGTTCAACAGCAACTAAATTATATCCTTTTTATACAGGTAGGATAAAGGCTACACTCCACCTCAGGATGATAATACAGCCGAAGGACGAAGTTTTTTATATTATCACCTTCTCTCAGACCCCCCCCCCCGACCCA